>AWOL01S0036438.1:34953-48800 GCA_000715115.1 Nicotiana otophora | reverse complement strand
GGTACGCCAGGTTAGGTGAGGCACCGGGTGCTGGTCTCGCTCCTAGGTTCGGGGTGTGACATAGTGTGTCACCTTGGGGTGCTCCGATCTTGTTTGTAAAGAAGAATGATGGTTCTATGCGTATGTGTATTGATTATCGGTAGTTGAACAAGGTTACAGTGAAGAACAAGTATCCATCGCCATGCATTGATGACTTATTTGATCAGCTACAGGGTTCCACCGTGTTCTCCAAGATTGATTTGTGGTCGGGTTATCATCAGTTGAGGATTCGGGATCCAGATATTCTGAAAACTGCTTTCCGGACTCGTTATGGTCATCACGAGTTCCTTTTGTGATGTCATTTGGGCTGACCAATGCCCTAGCAACATTCATGTACTTGATGAACATTGTGTTCCAGCCCTATCTTAACTTATTCATCATTGTGTTTATTGACGACATCTTGGTGTACTCCCGGAGCTGGGAGGATCATGAGCAGCACTTGCGGATCGTACTCCAGACCTTGCGAGAAGAGAAGTTATAAGCAAAGTTTTCAAAGTGTTAGTTCTGGCTTGATTCGGTGGCATTTTTGGATCATGTAGTNATGATCAGAGTCCCTCAGTCGCAATTTGGTACGCCAGGTTAGGTGAGGCACCGGGTGCTGGTCTCGCTCCTAGGTTCGGGGTGTGACATAGTGTGTCACCTTGGGGTGCTCCGATCTTGTTTGTAAAGAAGAATGATGGTTCTATGCGTATGTGTATTGATTATCGGTAGTTGAACAAGGTTACAGTGAAGAACAAGTATCCATCGCCATGCATTGATGACTTATTTGATCAGCTACAGGGTTCCACCGTGTTCTCCAAGATTGATTTGTGGTCGGGTTATCATCAGTTGAGGATTCGGGATCCAGATATTCTGAAAACTGCTTTCCGGACTCGTTATGGTCATCACGAGTTCCTTTTGTGATGTCATTTGGGCTGACCAATGCCCTAGCAACATTCATGTACTTGATGAACATTGTGTTCCAGCCCTATCTTAACTTATTCATCATTGTGTTTATTGACGACATCTTGGTGTACTCCCGGAGCTGGGAGGATCATGAGCAGCACTTGCGGATCGTACTCCAGACCTTGCGAGAAGAGAAGTTATAAGCAAAGTTTTCAAAGTGTTAGTTCTGGCTTGATTCGGTGGCATTTTTGGATCATGTAGTGTCGAGCAAGGGGATTAAGGTAGATCCAAAGAAGATTGAAGCAATACAGAGTTGGACCAGGCCATCTTCAACTACTGAGATACAGAGTTTTCTTGGTTTTGCAGGGTATAACCATCGTTTTGTAGAGGGTTTCTCATCTATTGCTGCACCCATGACCAGGTTGACCCAATAGGGTGCTCTGTTCAGGTGGACCAAGAAGTGTGAGAAGAGCTTTTAAAAGCTAAATACTGCTTTGACTATAGCCCTAGTGTTGGTGTTGCCTACGGGTTCGGGGTCTTACATTGTGTACTGGGATGCATCATGTGTTGGACTTGGCACGGTGTTGATGCAAGTTGGTAGGGTGATTGCCTACGCGTCTAGACAACCGAAAGTATATGAGAAGAATTATCCAGTCCATGACCTAGAGTTAGCAGCTATTATTCATGACTTGAAGATTTGGTGGCACTATTTGTATAGTGTCCCTTTTGAGGTCTATACCGACCATTGGAGTCTACATCATTTGTTCAAGTAGAAAGATCTTAACTTGCAGTAGCAAAGGTAGTTAGACTTCCTTAAGGACTATGATATCACCATTCTGTATCATCCCGGGAAGGCCAATGTGGTGGCCGATGCCTTGAGTCGAAAGGCGGAGAGCTTAGGCAGTTTAGTATATCTATCGGCAGCAGAGAGGCAATTAGCATTGGATGTTTGGGGCTTGGCCAACCAGCTTGTTAGATTGGATAATTCGGAGCCGAGTCGAGTTTTAGCTTATGTGGTTTCTCGGTCTTCTCTTTATGATCGTATCAGAGAGTGTCAGTAGGATGACCCCTATTTGCTTGTCCTCATGGACACGGTTCAGCACGGTGACACAAAGGAGGTTACTATTGGGGATGACGGTGTGTTACGGATGCAGGTCCGGCTATGTGTGCCCAATATAGATGGTTTGAGTGAGTTGATTATTCAGGAGGCCCGCAGTTCATGATACTGCATTTATCCAGGTGCCGCTAAGATGTAATAGGACTTGAGGCAGCATTATTGGTGGAAGAGGATGAAGAAAGACATAGTAGAGTATGTAACTCGGTGACTAAATTGTCAGCAGGTGAAGTATGAGCATCAGCGGCTAGATGGATTGCTTCATAGGCTAGTGATTCTCGAGTGGAAATGTGAGTGAGTTACCATGGATTTGATGCAATATGGGTGATAGTTGATAGGTTGACCAAGTTGGTTTTTTTCATTCCAATAGTGACTATTTATTCCTCAGAGCAGCTGGCTCAGGTCTATATTTGTGAGATTGTCAGAATTTATGGCGTGCCAGTATCCATCATCTCTGATCGGGGTACGCAGGTTACATCATGATTCTGGAAGGTTGTACAACATGCGTTGGGCACAAGGGTTGAGTTGAGTACAACATTGTACCCTCAGACCGACGGACAGTCCGAGCGCACTATTCAGATATTGGAGGATATGCTTCGTGCATGTGTTATGGAGTTCGGAGGCTCTTGGGATTAATTCTTTTCGGTTGCGGAGTTTGTCTATAATAATAGCTACCAATCGAGCATTCAGATGGCTCTGTATGAGGCCTTGTATGGGAAGCGGTGTCGGTCTCCGATGGGTTGGTTTGAGTTAAGTGAGGCTAGGCTATTGGGTATAGACTTGGTTTAGGATGCTTTGGAAAATGTTAAATTGATTCAAGATCGGCTTTGTACAGCCCAATCGAGACAGAAGAATTATATGGATCGGAAGGTTCGTGATGTTGTGTTCTTGGTTGGAGAGCGAGCCTTGCTCCTGGTTTCGCTCATGAAAGGGTGCTATGAGGTGCGGGAAGAAGGACAAGTTGAGCCCAAGATATATCAAATCTTTTGAGATTCTTGAGAGGATTGGTGAGGTGGCCTACAAGCTTGTACTACCAGCTAGTCTAGCTACAGTTCATCCAGTATTAAATGTTTTTATGCTCCAAAAGTATCACGATGATCCGTCCAATGTGTTAGATTTCAGGTTAGTCTAATTGGACAAGGATTTGTCTTATGTTGAGGAGCCGGTGGCCATTTTGGACAGGCAGGTCCGAAATTTGAGGTCGAAAAGAATTGCTTCAGTGAAGGTTCAGTGGAGAGGTCAACCAGTTAAGGAGGCAACTTGGGAGACTGAGCATGATATGCTTAGCCGTTATCCTCATCTTTTCACCACTTCAAATATGTATCTATACTCGTTCGAGGACGAACATTTGTTTTAAGAGGGGGAGGATGTAATGACCCGCCGATCATTTTTGAGTATTTTAGACCCGATCCCTAATTTATTGCCTCCTTTATGTTGTTTTACAGTTATGTGATTCGTCGGGATGTTTGGTTTTGGTTTTGAGTGAGTTTCGGAGTGTAATGGGACACGTAGTCACTAAGTTGGAGACTTAAGTTGAAAGAGTTAACTGTAGTTTGATTTTTGTGTAGATGACTCCTGAATGGAGTTTTGGTTGTTCCAGTAGCTCCGTATGGTAATTTTGGACTTAGGAGCATGTCCGAATGTTGATTTGGAGTTCCGTAGGACGTTTCAGTTTAAATTGGCGAAAGTTAGAAAGTCGGAGGTTTGGAAGGTTGAGAAGTTTGACTGGGAGTTGACTTTATTGATATCATTGTCGGATCCCAATTCTAGAAAATAGAATAGGTCCATCATGTCATTTATAACTTGTGTGAAAAATTTGAGGTCAATCGGAGTTGATTTGGTAAAATTCGGTGTTAGTTTTGGAAGTCGGAAATTCATAGTTTCAATAGGCTTGAATCAGGGTTGCGATTCGTTGAATTGATGTTGTTTTGTGTGATGTTTAGCCTTGAGTAGGTCCGTTATGTGCTTTGGAACTTATTGGTATACTCAGACGGGGTCCTGTGGGCCCCGGGTGAGATTCAGATTGAATCCGGAACAAGTTTGGACTTGTGTGATTGCTGAAGTTTTGTTGTGACTGAGATACAAAGCTTAATGAATTATTTCAAATTTCAAATTTTAACTCAAAGCTCAAACCTCAAATCACACATAATAATATAAAAACCACGAATTGTACCTCAATTCAAGTTTAATGAATTATTTCAAATTTTAAACTTACGCCAAACACGTCTAAACAACTCGGAATGACCCTAAATTTTGCACAAAAGTCATTAATTGCCATAAAATCATATTCCAAGGCTCGAAATCCCAAGCGGATACCAATAACCACAAAGTTAGCTATGAGTCAAACCTACAAACTCGCCAAGTCTTCAAACTTACAACTTTCAATAATTAGCCTTAAAATCATCTAGGATGACTTGAACTCAAATCTGGGCATACGCCCAAGTCCAAAATCACCATCCGAACTTAACAGAACCATAAAAATCTATTTAAGGTCAAATACACAAAAGTCAAACTCGATCAACTCTTCCAACTTAAAGCTTCTAAATCGAGAGTCATTCTTCCAAATTAATCCTGAATCATTCGAAAACCAAAACTGACCATGCACACAAGTCATAATGCATTATTTGGGCTACTCAAGACCTCAAACCACCAAACGAAAAATACTAATGCTCAAAACGACCAGTTGAGTCGTTACAATAAATGAAATAACCATATTTACAGGTGATATACAATAATATACATGGAGATATTCTTGGGAAACATAGATTATGTCTTGTCCAACCTCGAGTTTTCAATTTGAAAACCATCTCACGTTTGCTTTAAATCATCTCCAAATACCCCTAAATTGATATTTAAGCTCCTTAAGATATTTTCAAGAACCCCCAGTATCACAAAATCGAAACATATAATAACTATACATATCAAAAAATTCAAACCAAACTTCAAGAAATATTTAATGGTATTTTCAGGTCCCTTAAATTTCTTCTTCCAAAGCTTCAATAGATTTGAGTTTGACCTTTATGAAGGGAATCCGAAAATGAAATTATTGATCCCTTTCTTGCAGGAGAAGAGAGAAGATGGTAGACTTAAAGTAGAGAAATACAAGTGTATATCAGAGTGTGACTTTAATGGAGAGAAGGCATGAGCACAAGTAACCATTATTAGGGACGGAGTCAGCCGAAGCAAATTGGGGAGAAAGAGATAGTTTTTCTCCTTTTTTAGGTTTTTTTGCACTTGGCTACAGGTTGCCAAGTTATGGACTATGCGCTTGATTTTTTAAAAAACTTGGCCATTTTCACAAAAAAAATAAAATAAATTCACAGCATTAGACAACAGTCATGTTTTAGTTGCACCATGCTTGTCCCATTCAGTGTCTCGAGAGAATTTATAAAAGCAGATATACAACACTCAAATTGGAAGTGAAAGGCAAACGTGGTGCCATTCATGACAAAGCAACTTATGGAGGAATTTGTGGCTAATGATGCTAAGCTAAAATAAACCAAAGACACTCTTAATATGGAGTAATATTTTTCGATTTAAGACAAAGTTGTATGATTTTTTTCAAAAGGCCTCACACCACTAAGAATATTCAACATCTTATAAAAAGCTTATTTTTATTTTCTACTTTTCATGTAGGACTTTATTCACATACTCTCAACAATCGTCCCGTTGAACTAAGTTTCACATATTCTATCAACATTCATGGGCAAATTTGAAGATTAACATCCGAGAATTTTATGGTCATCGAAGGCAGAAGCTAGCTTCATTTTTGTGTATGTTTTGTGTATGCATCTTCAAATCTACGAGTAAAGATTGTAAACCAACCAATGGACGGGAAAAGACACTAAATCGAGCCCACACTATCACTCCGCCATTTTCATACTTATCTTGCTAAATTATTGGATATGATACCAGTTGTTGGGCTAGAATAAAATCAAATATACTTTTAATATTGTGTGATATTATCCGCTTTGTGCCTAGCCCGTAAAAGTTTTTTCTAAAAGCCTCATACTATTAAGGGATTATTTGGTATGCGAACTAAATTATTCCGGGATTATAGTCCTGAAATTATAATCCATAGAATAATTTATCTCATGTGGGAGATGAGATAAAATAATCATAAGTTTGATGAGATAATGTGGGATAAGGTAGGATATCTAGAATTAAGTTTGAGTGTAAATTTATACTGTGTTTGGTTGGCGGTAAAACTTTATCCTGCGGGATAAAACAATCCTAGTGAAATAAGGTGGGATATCCAAGATTGAGTTAGGATTAAATTTATATTATATTTGGTTGACAGTATAAATTTATTTCATGATAAATTTTGTACAGACAACCAAATAGTCTCACACTTAATCCCACCGTATGACACACCTTTAAGAGTATTCAAAAACTTATAAGAAACTTAATTTTCTTTTTTACTTTTCATGTAGTTTGTTTGAACACTCAAAATATAATATGTTTGCTATTTAATTAAGTTTTCAAACCTGCCATGGACGACGAAATACACATACGATGTAATTAAGGTATTTTTTTACACTATGTATTTGGCCCGTATTCAATAAGTATTCAACATTTTTTAAGTTATCAACTTAGACTTAATATAGATGCTTATCTACAGATAGATTCTGAAGGATTTCGTTGTGTAATTTTAACAAGTTGAATGTAAAACGGTATAATTAAAATCTTCCTACTATTTCATTTAAATGATTAAAGTTTCACGATTCTAATCAATGTCAGAGTTGAACTGTCATTTCAGATTTTGCAATTCGATTACCTAATCGGTGAAGGTAGCTGAATTAGTTGGTCTTCTCGAAAATAAAAAGTTGTAGCACGCTCAAGCACCAAACCTGAGTATTCTGATTCAGCCTTTGCAATTACAGAATTAATTTGGGTCAAACAACTGACTGTTAAGCTATATGTTCATCTAACTTCACCTTCTATCGTACTTTGTGATTGTCTTAATTGCACAATTGTTTCTCCAAATCCCGTCATCTATCAATGGTCGAAGCATATTTATCTTGATCATCGCTTTTATGGGAGAAGGTTGAAGATCAAATTTAGGTGGTTCGCTATGTTTCATATCAAATTAAACTGCAGATGTTCTTACTAAAGTTGTTGGGACAAAGTAAATTCCTTACTATTCGATCCAAGCTCATGGTTCGATGTAACGACTCGACCGGTCGTTTTGAGTTATAGAATCACATTCCCCTGTTTCAGACTTCCCCTAGGTCGGTATGATGATTATGACCTGTGGGGGATGGGTGATTCGGTTTCCGAGAGGTTCATGAGTGATTTACCACACTTAGTTCCTAAGTTAGGCTTAATGTTAGAAGAGTTGACCAAAGTCAACATTTAGGAAAACGATCCCAGATTGGTATTTTTAAGGTTCCAATAGGTTCGTCTGATGATTTTGGACTTGTACGTATGTTCGGTTCATGTCTTGGGTGGCTAGGGTTTGATAAGGCGCTAGTCGAAAGCTGAACTTTTGAACTTAAGAGAATTTGGGATTTTGGTTTGATGCGTAATTCTTTGTTGTTGTGATGTTAATTTTAGTGATTTGAGACTTTTGACAAGTTTGTATAGGGTGTACGGACTTTCCAGGATGACTGAACAGGGTCCCGAGGGATTCAACTGAGATTGAGATGGTTTTCAGAGCATTTTGGATTGAGTTGGATTGTTGATTTTTTGATGCCAGGGGTGTGAATCGTGATCACATAGCATGTGTTGCGATCGTGAATAAGATATTTAGGGTAGGGGTAGAGTGCTTCGTGATCGCATAGAGGGGCTCGCGATCGCGTAAGAGAGGCTGACAATGATTTACGGTCATGGGGCTCTCACGCAATCGCATAGAAGATTTGGACTCAGATTTGGAAATTAATTACATATTTGGACTCGTAGGATTATGGGTCAACTAAATTTGACCTTAGACTCGAGTTTTGACCATGTGGATCCTGGTTGACTTATGTTGACTTTTTGAGATTTGAAAATTTTATTATTTATAATTGATTTCTATGATTTGTTTTGACCCCACTAAGTATTGTTTGATTGGATTTGGATTATTTGGATGAGAATTTCAAAGGAAAGACGGTATTTGAGAGTTGAAGCGGTCACAAAAGGATGTAAGTGTCTTGTCTAACCTTATAAAGAGAGAATATTTTATAAGTTGGACTTATGTTCTAAATGCTACTTGACTTAGGGGTGACATATATGCGACGCGATGAGCGTATATATGTATAATAAGGCTATACCCTATTTGGGGGTAGTTTTAGGCTTCTTTATGCCTTGTTGATCTAGAAATTATGTTTTAGCTTATGATATCGTTTGGGGAATGATGGATTATTCTTGAGATATTGATATACTTGATTTAGCCGTAGTCATATTTTATATCATGATTACTTATCCGTATCTTTATTTATTATGTCCTTGTGTATTTTATTAATTATTTTTTGAACATATGAATACATAATGAAGATGTTGATATGACTATGGCACATTTGGATATTTGAGTGGATTGATATTATTATGGCACGATGATTATTTATTTCTACATGATTATGGTCATTTACTTTGCGTGTTTGCTAATGATATGCATATGGTTGTTGATTGTGAGTATTATGGCTCGATAGGATTCCATGTGGATCGATATGTTTGGATCGGGCTACGTGCTACTAGGAGTTATGTTAGGATAATATTCTTTGTGCTTATTTCGTGTATTTTGCTTCTCCCTTGTGGGATGGAATCATAGAATTGTGCCTTGGTGATGGTACGTGCTGAACTTGTTGGATAGTTCTCTTATTTGATTTTTCTTCCATCTTTAGTTATATTCGAGTTATTGCTTGTTGGGTGCATTGTGTTATATATGGCTCTAGGTGGCATTGGGTGTGGCATGTCGGTCGAGCAGATTGTACCGCATAAGTTGAAGTTGTTGGACTTGGAATTAGAGCAATCGGACTTGGATAAAGTATGTTTGGACGAAGAATGTCATTAGTCAGTTTAGAATTTGGCGATAGTTCTTGTCAGGCGAGAGAGATCCGCGACATGTTGATTTGAAGAGTGATTATGACTTTCTATGTGTTTCTTTCATCATTAGCAGTGTTGCGAAGTTTTGGAACAAGGTTTTATTTGATATGAAGTATATTACCAGTACCGTATTTGGTGATGAACAATTATCGTGGTTGGAAGATAATGCTATGAGTATATGGGTTATATGATATATCGTTACATCTTGGGATTATGTTTATGATTGATACGGTTTGTGGGGACTAGTGCAATATATATGTACAAGGATCAGATCTTATAGAGAATTTTGGATGTTGGAATCTAGTTCTAAGTCTTGTGGACTAAGGTCGAAGGAAGAATCTTCAGTCGGATTGTATATGTACTTATATGGATTGAGATGGAATGAGATTACACATGGGTATGTGTATGGAGAGCATATACAATGATTTGATGGATTTGGAATGACTCTTAGCACGTTCGAGGACGAACATATGTTTAAATGGGGGAGAATGTAACGGCCGGACCGGTTATTTTGCGTTCTAGCATTATATTTTGTGGTTTGATATTTCGAGCAACTTCATATAGTGTATTATGACTTGTGTGCATGGTTAGTTTTGATTATCGAGTAGTTTGGGATTGATTTGTTAGAGTGATTCTCAATTCGGAAGCTTTAAGCTGGAAGAATTGACCAAGGTTTGACCTTTGAGTAAACAATCTCGGAATCGGAATTTGATGGTTTCTATATATCCGCATGGTGATTTTTGACTTGGGCACATGTTTAAATTTGAATTTTGATGTTCGTAGGAGGATTTGAATGTATTTGTCGAAAGTTAGAAATTTGAAGAATTGGAGTTCATAGGTTTGACGAGAAGTTGACTTCTGTGTTATCGGACTCCTATTATGGCTTTAGAACCTTGCATAGGTTCATTTAGGTTATTGGAACTTGTATGAAAAGTTTGGTTGTGATCAGGAATGTCTAAGTATGACGCGTTCAGTGAAGTTTGAAGGTTTGTAAGTCAAGAGAATGAATTTGACCTTTGATTTATTGGTTTTGATGTTAATTACAGCGTTTTGAAGTTTTGGTTAAGTTTGGTTAATGTATTTTGACTTGTTGGTATGGTAGATGGGATCCCGGGGGGATGAGTGTGTTTCAGGGTGGTTCCGAACAATTTCGTTTGAGTTTTATACAGTCGATCTTCTGGTGTTCTGATGTGCTTTGCGTTCGTGATTAGTGTGTCACGCTCGCGTAGAGTGTTTCGACTGACTGGTAATTTGTTCATCGCGTTCACAATGAAGTATTCGCGTTCGCAGAGTATTGTGGATGATTTTACATCTGCGAAGTGTTGGTGAAGGTTTGTCAGCAACCTTTCCTTTTCGCATTTGGTCTCTCCCATTCGCGTAGCTGAGAGGCCAGTTGGCCTTTGCATTAGCATGGTGCATTTTGCATTCGCGGTGAAGGTTTTTCACATGATGGATTTTGATTCTTCGCCAACGCGGCTTGAGGTTGAGTTCACATTCGCGTTCGCGTAGTGTACTGCTTGATAGTATACTTAAGTTGCCATTTTTGGCATTTTACCCGTTATTTCATTTGAGCCTTATACTTCGAGAAGAGGTGATTTTGAAGGGCAATTCACTACTACCTTGGAGGTAAGTGATTTTCACTTGAATTTGGTTTTATATATTAATTAACCATGGACTTCTACACCTAAAACTTGAAAGTTTAAAAGGAAATTTGGGGTTTTTGCCTACGCTTTATGTCACGACATTCAACTAGCCGTGATGACACCTAACCCAACCCGCTAGGTAAGACAATTAACTGTAAACACAATCCAAATGAGAATTACTAGATAATAAATGATGAATTATTGAATTCTTATACAACAACCCAAGGACTGGTAGTACAAGTTATGAGCCACTAAGACTTAGATTTACAAAGTTGGTATAAACTTAATACAATATCTGTTTGAAATGAACATGAACAAAATTCAAATCTAAACCTACTAAGGACAAGTGGTAGCTAAGTCCGGAAGGGAGGTACATCTTCAATATCAGCTCCCGTCATACACAACAACATCAGCTCCCAAAATCTACACGCAAGATGCAGAAATGTAGTATGACTACAACCGACCCCATGTACTCAATAAACATCATAACTAACCCCGTTGAGGTAATAGAAGCAAGAATTTTAAATGATACTCTCTATCACTGGTACAATTCATAAATTCGACAAGTATAGAACATGTATATGATCAAATCAGGAAAACACAGGTAAAACCACCTTGATGCTCACAATTCTTTTTAAAATATTCTGCTCAGTCAACAATTTAGAACATAAGGAAGATATGCAAGTAAATAAAGTAGGCAGTCAAGGAAATTGCAAGTAAAGATGAAATGCAATAACCAAATATCAATTTGTTGCGGTATAAAACCTGAACCAAATAGAAATCACATCACGGCTCTAAGGCCCACATCAGAATCTCAGTAACCAAACCAAACCAATAACCAGTTCTCCTAGAGCCCACATCAACCAGAAATCCGTCAGTTTCTCACAATTTGCGTGTAGGCCATCAAGAAAGAAACATGAGAGGGTAACCCTAGGGGAATGGATCTATATCCACACGATGCATGGACAACTCACATGTTGTACGGACAACTCGCGTGCTGCACGGATAACCCACGTGCTAATAATATCAACATCTAGATCCGCATGGATAACTCACGTACTGCACGAATAACTCACATGCCAATAATAACAATCTGCCTGGCGTGGTCGCAGGCATAACAACACATCCTGCCCGGTGTGTTCACAAGCATCCAGTCCAAATCACATCACACAAAAGAAAATATAAAAGTATACATGTATATGATTAATGAATATGAAATTGCATGCTCTTGGATTGATATATTGACATGCTAAAGTATAGGTATGTGCAAGTGTGCTATCATAGATCAAATCGGAAATTTCATCATAGAAATAACAATTATCAAGTTCATTCCGGGAATAAGCCTCTATGTAACCTCAGACATGGATCAAATAGTTCACAACAAGGTTACACTGTGAGAAACATAGCCTAAGCACTACCCCGAACATGGATAAATACTCCAGTGCCCGCACATAGGTTCAAACCCCACACATATGCGCACCCATAGTACGTAGTTATCACAAACAATTCAAGCAACTAGTGCCTCAACCAAGTTTAGGCAAGATACTTTCCTCAAGCAAACCAAATCAAATGCCGAGCAAGTCAAACAATACTCAAGAAACGCCATCCCGCGCGAACCTACCTCCGAACGTCCCGAAACTAGTCAAAAGTAACTCAAAAACATCAAATGAGGCCATAGGATAAAAACCCAAACAAAAAAAGTTGAATCTTTAATCAAAAACTCAAAGTCAACCAAAAAGTCAAACCTAAGCCCACACCTTGGAACACGACAAAGCTCACAAATTCCGATAACCAATTTAATTATGAGTCCAACCATACCAATTTTACCCAAATCCGACTCTGAATCGATGTTCAGAACTCAATAATTCACTTTAGGAAACTTTAGACAAAAACCTCCAACTTCTCTTTTGAAATCATTAATCAAATGCCAAAATCGAAGAAAGAATCATGGAATATAATCAAAACCAAGTAGAAAATACATACCCCAATCCATGTGATGAAAATCTTCTCCACAATAACCCAAAACCGAGCTCCCAATCTCAAAATATGATAAAAAGAACCACAACCTCGATATATATATATATATATATATATGTTTTTGCCCAGCACATCCGCATTTGCGGACAAGAAGACCGCACATGTGGCGTTACTTTTGCGACCCGAACCTTGCTTCTGCGGTTAACATACATAATCCCGACCTCCCGCATCTGCGGAAGAAGCTCCGCTTTTGCGACATCGCAGGTGCGAGGATAGCACCGCATCTCCGCCCCACTCGCTTCTGCACTAAACAACCTCTTCTATGTTATCGTAGATGCGCTCATATCTCCGCATTTGCGGACTCCTGCCCCTACCTCCAGATTGTGGTTCTACATTACCAGTGCAATATTTGCGGCTCCGCACCTGCGCCCATGGTTCCGCAGGTGCGGTTATACCAGATCTCTGCCCAAACCAGCATCAACCATCATGTTCCCAAATTATCCAAACCACGTCTGAAACTCACCCGAGCCCCTCACGACACCGTCCAAACATACCAACAAGTCCCAAAATATAATGTGGACCTATGCAAAGCCTCAAATCAAGCATAATAACATCAAAACCATGAATCACACATCAAATCGAACTTAATGAACTTTTAACTTCCAAAACGCTTGTCGAACCATATCAAATCAACTCCGAATGACTTCAAATTTTATACACAAGTTCCAAATAACATGACAAATTTATTCTAACTTCCAGAACAACAATATGTACCCGATAACATCTAAGGCAACTCCCTATTAAACTTATGAATCTTCCAAATCTTCAAATTGCCAACTTTTGCCAAATAGTGTCGAAACTTTCTAGGAATATCCAAATAGAAATTCGGGCATACAGCCAAGTCCATAATCACAATTCGTACCTAACAGAACCATCAAAACTCTAATCCGAGGTAAAATACACAAAAGTCAAACTTGGTCAACTCTTCCAACTTAAAGCTTCCTAGTTGAGAATTATTCTTGCAAATCAATTCTGAATCACCCGAAAACTAAAACCGGTGATACGTAAGTCATAATACACCATACGAAGCTACTCATATCCTCGAACTATCAAATAGAAGAAAAATACTCAAAATGACCGGTCGGATCGTTACATTTTAAAAGAGT
>AWOL01S0036438.1:0-34530 GCA_000715115.1 Nicotiana otophora | reverse complement strand
ATATATATATATATATATATATATATGTTTTTGCCCAGCACATCCGCATTTGCGGACAAGAAGACCGCACATGTGGCGTTACTTTTGCGACCCGAACCTTGCTTCTGCGGTTAACATACATAATCCCGACCTCCCGCATCTGCGGAAGAAGCTCCGCTTTTGCGACATCGCAGGTGCGAGGATAGCACCGCATCTCCGCCCCACTCGCTTCTGCACTAAACAACCTCTTCTATGTTATCGTAGATGCGCTCATATCTCCGCATTTGCGGACTCCTGCCCCTACCTCCAGATTGTGGTTCTACATTACCAGTGCAATATTTGCGGCTCCGCACCTGCGCCCATGGTTCCGCAGGTGCGGTTATACCAGATCTCTGCCCAAACCAGCATCAACCATCATGTTCCCAAATTATCCAAACCACGTCTGAAACTCACCCGAGCCCCTCACGACACCGTCCAAACATACCAACAAGTCCCAAAATATAATGTGGACCTATGCAAAGCCTCAAATCAAGCATAATAACATCAAAACCATGAATCACACATCAAATCGAACTTAATGAACTTTTAACTTCCAAAACGCTTGTCGAACCATATCAAATCAACTCCGAATGACTTCAAATTTTATACACAAGTTCCAAATAACATGACAAATTTATTCTAACTTCCAGAACAACAATATGTACCCGATAACATCTAAGGCAACTCCCTATTAAACTTATGAATCTTCCAAATCTTCAAATTGCCAACTTTTGCCAAATAGTGTCGAAACTTTCTAGGAATATCCAAATAGAAATTCGGGCATACAGCCAAGTCCATAATCACAATTCGTACCTAACAGAACCATCAAAACTCTAATCCGAGGTAAAATACACAAAAGTCAAACTTGGTCAACTCTTCCAACTTAAAGCTTCCTAGTTGAGAATTATTCTTGCAAATCAATTCTGAATCACCCGAAAACTAAAACCGGTGATACGTAAGTCATAATACACCATACGAAGCTACTCATATCCTCGAACTATCAAATAGAAGAAAAATACTCAAAATGACCGGTCGGATCGTTACATTTTAAAAGAGTTTATTTTAGAGATTTGAGTACCGATTTTGACCTGATTTTGGAAACTAATTACGTATTTGGACTCAGCAGGTTATGGATCATCAAATTTTGGTATTTGTTTTGGATTTCGGATACATGGGCCTGGGTTAACTTTTGTTAATTTTTTGGAGATTCTTCAAAGATTGAAGCTTTATGGATTGGAATGGATTCCTATAGCATTGATTGACTTCCTTAGATGATATTCATCTAGATTTGAGCATGCTAGAGGTGATATCTCAATGAAATAAACTTTATAGCTTTTGACTAACCCGGATGGGGTAAGTATTTTCCCTAGATTTGGCTAAGAGAATCTTTCCTACTAATTGATGTTGTTTTCTATATGCGGGAGTGATGTATATATGAGTTGACAAACGTATATACATGTGCCATGTATATTCATGCTCAGGATAGATCCTAGATTACTCTATGCCTTACTTGGTTGTGTGTTCTACTTGATTATATATTTTATTCGATTTATTGACTACGTGAGCACAATAAATCATGCTAAAGCTAATGTGTGTCTAGTGGCACTTATTTTGAACATGTTGAACTAATCTTGAGATTAACTATACTTGCCTCGAACATAGTCACATATATGTTATAATCACACACTTGTACTTGTTGTTCTTGTGTTGTGCCTTGATGTGAACGAGTCCTCTATGTGATACATGGGCCATCCTTTGTATGACTACTGCGAATTATCCTTTCATGATAGAGATCATGTTTTAGGATTATTATTTTCAAATTAGCTAAGATGGGCATTTGTGGAATCATTGCTAAATTTATTTGCGCATAGTCATGCTTTATATGTTGAAGCCTTATCCGTATATTATTATTATTATTATTATTATTATTATTATTATTATTATTATTATTATTATTATTATTATTATTATTATTACTACTACTACTACTATTTCCATGTGCACTTTGTTGAGAAATTATGAGCATGTCTTTTGATGGTAATTTGGAATATTACATTGTTTTGATTATGGCATATGTGGACATGTTAAGCAGATGGATTGGGAGTTGGCACAAGGTTTTGCTGTGTGGTTGTGATAATATTGTGGCACGAGATATTTTTTATGCGATTGTGATTCTTATTGATGCACATGTGGCGGAATAAGGGTGACTATTTTTTATTATGCACATGTGGCAGAATAAGGGTGACATTCTTGTTGAGGGTGGCATTTTTGCTTATGCAAGTGAATTCTTTATGCCATGTCATGCATTTTACATGGTGTTTTCGTTGCATCTAACATGATATCCTAACCTCTGTTATTATTCAACGATTTGGTTGTTAGGATAAATTCACCTATGTTGAGTTGATATCTCATGTTTGTTCAGTTATCTGTAGTGAATCAGATTGATGTAAAAAGAAAGTTGTCATCATGCATTTATATATTGGGTTCTTGTAAAGTTCTATTCAACATGTTATTTGGCAATTAATACAAAAATCATATTATGTTGGGCACAAAAATACAATCATACGTGAGTATTTGAACTTAGACATTATTTGGTGCATGTCTCTTTGTGAGCGGGGTTGGTACAAGTTGTATTTACTTCAACTGTTTAATTGGGAGAGTTTGTTTGTTACCCCTACCCCAGTTTTGCACATTTACTACTCATATTCTTTATTTTAAAATTGTCTTTTTATGAAATATTTCCCTCTATTATATATATTATTGAGCTACACAAGTTATGTATAGTGAGTATCTTTTAACTTAAAAATTGTGTCACTACTTCAACGAGGTTAGTCAAGATACTTACTGAGTACATGGGGTGAATTGTACTCATAATATACTTATGTACCTTGTGTGCAGATCTTGGAGCTGAGTAGCTGTGGAAGACGAAGCCTTATATTAATGTACGACCCGACCAGTTCCTTTGTATATTGTAGCCCCGTGCTCCTATTTATCACTTCTTCTATGTTCATTTGTGTTCATGTGACTTGCCGGGGTGGTTGGATTGGTTTTGGGGAGGTCTCGAAGTGAATTGAAACACTTAGTTCCAAGGGTGGAAGCTTAAGTTGGAAGAGTTGACCAGAGTTTGACTTTTGTGTAGATGACTCCAGAATAGAGTTTTAATTATTCTAACAGATTCATCGGGTGATTTTGGACTTAGGTGTATGTCCGTATATTGATTTGGAGGTCTGTAGGTTAGTTTGAGGCTTTTTGGAGAAAGTTAGAAAGTTGAAGGTTTGGAAGGTTGAGAAGTTTGACCGAGAGTTGACTTTGTTGATATTGGGTCATGATTTTAGTTCCGGGAGTTAGAGTAGGTCTGTTGTGTCATTTATGACTTGTGTGTAAAATTTGAGGTCAAGTGGATTTGGTTTGATATAATTCGGCATTAGTTTTAGAAGTTGGAAGTTCATTAGTATAATTAGTATTGAATTGGGGTGCGATTCGTGATTTCAACGTTGTTGGATGTGATTTGAGGCCTCGACCAAGTTCCTATGGTATTTTAGGACATGCTGGTATGTTTGGATGGTACTGGGGGCCTCGGGTATGATTCAGATCAAAATCGGATTGCGATATAGACTTAGGGAAAATGCTGAAGTTGCAGTTCTGGTGCAATCGCACCTGAGAGGGATATTCTGCAGGTGCAATGCTGAGGAAAAGGCCCTAGGATCGTAAGTGCATGTTTGGCTGGGATGCTCATGGGTCCAGGTGCGAGGAATATGCCACATCTGCGAGCCCGCATATGTGTTTTATTTTCCGTAGAAGCGAAGTTGAGCTGGGTAAAGGTCGTGTTCTCAGATGCGGAAGGTCGGAGGCCAGTGATGGATCGTAGATGCATGATTTGGACGCACCTGTAGAACCACAGATGCGATTAAGTGAGCCGCAGGTGCGGATTGCCTAGTTAGAACTTATAAATGAAGGTTTTTGAGTTTTTCTCTTATTTTGGACTTGTGGAGCTCGGTTAGGAGCGATTTGTGAGAGGGCTTTGGCTTCAATTTAAGAGGTAAGTGAAAATTCATCACTTTTATTGATAAATATTATTTACTCATTGATGTTTACACCTAGATTATGTGTGTTTGAGGTGAAATTTGGGAAATTTCGGACTATGTATTGGAGAGTGAGATTTTGGGGATTTGAGGGTCGATTTGTGGTTGGAATTAGATGATTTTGGTATGGTTGGACTCATTATCGAATAGGTGTTTGGAATTTATGAATTTTGTCGGGTTTCGAGGTGTGAGCCTGAGGTTGACTTTTTGATTTTGGCTAATGACCATAGTTTTATCTTTTTGAATCATTTCCTATGGCTACTATTGATGGAAGTAAGTTGCTTTTGCTAGATTCGAGTCACTCAGAGGTCAATTCGCCTGGCAAGGGTTTGTTGGAGCATTGAGTTGCGCGCTTTGAGGTAAGTAACATTTCTAAACTTGGAATTGAGGGTATTTATCCCTGAAAAATGTGTTTTTTGTTGTATTGGGGTGACACATATGCTAGGTGACGGGCGTGTGGGTGTGCACCACGGTAATCATGATTCGGGTGGATTTGTTTACATAGTTTCTATCAAGTATTGTTTTATCAGTGTAAACCCTACTTGTTAGAGTAACTGAGCTGTGATTCATGTTAAAAATCATGTTTAGGCTATGTGCTTATTCGGTTGAGACTTAATGAGGTTATTTCTGTTATTTTGAGTTATCTTCTTTAACTATAATTATATACTCAGTCATGATTATTAATTTGCATATCATATCTTAGTCTCTATTATCATTCACTATTACATCCCATGTTATTATTATTTGGGCTGAGTGATACGAGATTGTGAGCCCTTGAGACTTAAGACATTGATGTATAGGTGGTCCTCAGAGACGAGTTGTGAGTGTTATTGTGGATCGGGCTACATGCTGCAGTAGGCCATATTGGCTTTATGACTATTATGTGTATCGGGTTGCACGCTGCATCAGGCCTTATATGCTTTATATTAGTGTTTGGGCTGGATTCGCCCCTCCAGAGTCTGACATACCAGCAGTGAGCGCACCCACAATGATATATATATACACATTTTTTGGTAATGGGCATTGATACTAGGCACCCGTACAATGCTGAGTGATTGTATGTGGGCATTTGGTAGACAGATTGAGTATTTCTGAGAGTTTGAGTACTTGGGGATAGTACCGTGAAATCATTCATTTGACATGCATATCTGACATATAGGCATAGAGATACCATTCCTCATGCTAGTTATAATTGACATGTTCCTATCAGTGTTGGGCTTTAATTGTTGAACTTGAAAGCATGTCTAAATTTTCGTAACATGAATGGGCTGATAATTATAATTTTTCTGAGTTGCTTATTGTTTCTGTCATCATTTAACCAGTGTTGTCATTATATTTGACTCTACTTGTTTTCTTCTGAGCTCGTCATTGCTTTCAGCCTAAGGTTAGTTCTATTACTTATTGAGTACATAAGGTCGGTTGTACTCATACTACACTCTGCCCTTCGTGTGCAGATCCAGGTACATCCGGACGTTGTGATTGCTAGGTTTTTGCTAGTACCTGCTTTGAGACTTCGAGGTAGCTGCTATGACTTCCACAGACCTTGACTCTCTTTCCTTTTATTTTCTTCAGTACTCTTCTATTACTCAGATAGATGTACTAGAGTTTTGGTTTATGTTGATACTTAGTAGTTCTCATGTACTCGTTGACACCAGAGTTTGGGGTGGTTGTAGTAGTATTTCAGTTATTTGTTTAAGATATTCATTAGATTTCTGCTGTTGATTTTATTAAAACATGTTTTATTCAAATGTTTAGCGGTTATATGATTGTCGGCTTGCCTAACAAGTGTGTTAGGTGCCATCACGACAGGTTAGGATTTTGGGTCATGAGAAGTTGGCATCCGAGCACTAGGTTGCTTAGGTCTCATGAGTTGTGAGCAGGTTTAGTAGAGTCTTGGCTGATCAGTACAAAGACATTTGTACTTATCTTTGAGAGACTACCGAACCATTAGTGAACTTCACTTCCATGCATTCTTATTGTGTAGATTTTGTAATTCCTGGATCAGAACTTCTACTCTTCTATTCTCTCATAGATGGTGAGGACACGTACGACAAGATCAGGTGGACGGCCACCAGTTCCACCAACTAGGGCTGCGGTAGAGGTTATGGTGTGGCTCGTACTACAGGTAGTGCAGCACCTATGGAGCCACATGTTGCTCCAGCTGAGGAGCAGATACCAGATCTTGTTGAGCTGGTGGGACCAGTTCAGGCACCAGTAGTGCCCATTGTGATCCTAGGCCTTTAGGAGGCTTTGGCCCAGATTTTGACTATATGCACGAGCCTTGCTTAGGCAGTTTCGATTCCGGCTGCACCAGCCACTTTACAGGCCGTTGGAGGTGCCCAGACTCCCTCCTCCTGTACTCCAGAGAAGATAGCTCAAGGACTCCAGGAACCAGGGGTACTATCAGCCCAGCCGGTTACTACTGCTAGGGCCGAGGTTGAGCCACCTATGAATGATGAGGAGCAGAAGAGACTAGAGTGGTTTAGGAGGATCAAGCCTCCAGAGTTCAGTGGGGCAAAATCAGAGGTTACTCAGGATTTTATAGACAGGTGTCAGTGGATACTTCACACAACGGGTATCTTGGAGACCAATGGGGTTGCATTCACTACATTTCAACTAACAGGGACAACCTACAAATAGTGGCCGGCTTATAGGCTGAGTAGGTCAGTCGGCACAACACCACTTATGTGGCATGGGTTCTCAGTTCTCATCTTAGAGAAGTGATGGTAGGCTGTAATCTCATGTTTTAGTCGCTTATTGCACTCTAATTTACCGCACTTTAGTTGTTTTGACTTTTGAGCTTTAATTGGTAGTATTTTGCACTTATTGCATATTTTATGCCTTGTAGGAATGATTCCGAGTTATGTAGATATTGTTGAGCTAAATCAAATAAATGGAGCTTTGAAGTCTGAGTAAAAGCTCAAGGGATTAAGCCGGGATCGTGTTCGGGGGTCAAGGATCACTTCTGGACGTCAAAAATCAAGGCAGAAGCAACACTATGAGGAAATACACTAATGCAACGCACCATGCGCAGCACTGTGCGGCGCATCAGTGCAAATGTGCGTCAAAAATTTTAAAAGTTCAGAGACTTGTAATTTTTGGGTATGACAGACAAATACCCTAATGCTAGGCACAGTGCGTGGCATCGGTACAAAATTCGATCAGACAAGCTAAATTCAGAGAGTTTATGACCGAGACAATTGCACTAATGCGACGCACTGGGCGTAGCATAGTAACACATGAAAAACATTATGTTTGCAAGTTTTCCTATTTCGTCTAGGAAAGGGTGATTTTGTTTGGGCCCAACCCTACTTGGTATAAATACATGGAAAATGTTATTTTCTAGATTTGTTTGACACATATTTTACTTAAGGAGGCTAAGGAGTTGGAAGAACACGAGCACAAGAATTTCGTCATTCCTTCCACACTCTAGTCCCGAGTTTGGATTTAATTTATGTTTTCCTATACTTTAAATTTTTTGTGATAAATTTCTCCATATATATGAGGTAGTTCTCTTTAGGGTTTGATGGATTTGGTATATTGATGATTGCTTGTGGATTATAACCCTAGTTTTATGTATTGAAGCGGTTTTGGATGACTTAATTGTTGCATCTATATTCACTAGTTTGTGTAATTGAGAGAGGCATAACTTGTGATATCTTTGCATTATATTGTTGGTTGAGTTCATTAATTCTTCTTAGTAATCGAAAGAGGCTAGTTGAATCATTTATTAAACCTAGTTAGGAGGATAATCAAGAGAGGTTCTCCTAAAGACCAATCCACTACGCATTCTTGCATATCTTCACGTGCTTAAATTGGTTCATATTGGGAGGTTAAAACGTAATCGAGAGAGGAGTTTTTGCTGAACGTTTGAACTAATAATTGAGTGAATTCGAGAGACTCACTTGAACATTAGAAGTGAATTATCTAGAGTTTTATCCCAAACAATTATCTTGCACCTGTCCTATAAAAACCCTATATTCTCCTATTGATATCATTTTTTGCTTATTCCTTGTTTCGATTGTCATTAGTCAATAGCTTTAGACTCTTAGTTAATTTTAGTTAGAAATCATATAAATCTCAATTGTTGATCATCTTGGATAGAAATCAAGCTAGAAACTACGAGAATACTGTTTAAATCCAATCTCTGTGGATTCGATATTATACTGTACTATATTTGATTAGCGAGCATAATTTAAGTGTGTGTTTCGAGCTCGTCAAATTTTGGCGATGTTGCTGGGGATTGGAAATCAATAGTGTTTGAAATAGTTTGTAGTGTTAATTCAAATTGTTTTTAATAAGTTGGTTTTCTAGGACTGTGCGCAGGTTACAGGTTCAGAGTGGTGCAAGACTAGAACTTATACGAAGGAAGTGATACCATACGTACCAGAAATTGAAAAACAATTGTGATAGCCGAAGAAGGAAAGAAATCTCACCGAGACAACAGAAAAGGTTGGGAAGTCCTCAACCAAAGAATTTATGGCTGGAAACGGTGAAGATAATGTGGATTTGGCTGCGAGAGAAGCATCCCATCAAAGAGAACAAGCTGCACGGGATGCTGAGGAAGCAGCTATTAGAGATGTGCAGAACATCTATAAAGCAGAGAGTGGTCTCAGACTTAATCAACATCAACCCTTTTCTGGGAGATCACTTGGCGATTATTCTAGACCGGTATACAATCAAGGTGTATCAAGTATTAGACCACCTCCAATTGCAGCAAATAATTTTGAGTTAAAGCAAGGGTTGCTTCGAACCCTTCAGAATTGCTATGTCTTCAAAGGGAAGCCAAACGAAGATCCAAACACATATCTTGGAAAGACAGGTTGGGCAGCTAGACACTCTATTATCTGAGAAGATTCCAGAAACTCTCCCCGCTGATATTGAGAGAAATCCGAAAGAAACAGTGATTGATGTGACCTTGAGAAGTGGGAAAGTGTTTAAGGATCCTACCCCAATCCAAAAAGATGTGATAATTGTAAAAGAAAGTGGGGAGCAGCTGAGAAGTGATGATGACAAGATGAAGAAAGGCCCAGTGAAAATTGAGAAGAAGAAGAAGAAGTCAGAAAAACCGAAAAGGGAGGAACCTGAGAGGAGCGAGCATATGCATGCTTTACCTTTCCCTCAAAAGCTATATAGAGAAAAGCTGGACAAGCAGTTTGAGAGATTTCTGGATGTGCTAACATAAGTCCATGTAAACTTACCATTTACATAAGTGCTCTCACAAATGCCTGCTTATGCCAAATTTATGAAAGAGATCCTGGCAAAGAAGAGGAAAATAGAGGAGACCTCAGTGGTCAAGCTTACAGAGCATTGCAGTGCTATATTGCAAAATAGACTCCCACAAAAGTGTGGAGATCCAGGGAGTTTTACTATACCTTGCTCATTAGGGACTATAAATTTTGATAAGTCGTTATTTGATTATGGTGCATCAATTAACTTAATGTCTCTATATATTTATAGGAAACTAGAGAAGGGGATTGGAGAGATAAGGTCGGTGCCAATATCTTTGCAACTAGAAGACCAAACGGCCTTAATACCCGAGGGGATGGTGGAAGATGTGTTAGTTCGAGTGGATAAGTTTGTATTTCCTATAGATGTTTTAGTAGTGAATATGGAGGAAAACAAAGAGGTACCCCTCATCCTAGGAAGACCATTCTTAGCGGCGGATAGAGTTATACTAGATATAAACGAGAGGACACTCATTCTTAGAGTGGGTGAGGAGACGATGACTTTTGTTATGAATGTAGAAAAGAGGGTACAAAAGGAAAAACCAACTGCAAGTGTTGAGTGGAAAGTGAAGGGCTCAAAGGAAAAGGCTGCAGTGAGCAAGAAAGATATGTGTGGGATGTATCCCAAAAAGGACGAGAAGAAGTTATCTGCATTGATGTGCACATTAGTTCGAAGGCGAGGAATAGATCCCGCTTTCGACTTCGATCCCGACTAGATGTTCAGGGAAGTTTCCTCTACCTTATGCTTTTTAATTGTGTGTCATGGGGACATGCCACAACTTAAAGTGTGGGGTGGGGGATATTTGTATGTATGTATGTATTTTAGTTTTCTTTTTGATAGTTGAAGTAGTTAGAGATAGAAATAAATTGGAAAAAAAACCATAAGAATTTGAATTTTTTTTATTTTTCCCGACGATGGATATCATTTGACAGGTTTCTTGAGAGATTAAAGTCGAAGAAAAAAGACAAAAAGTTTTTCATTTGTTAGGACCTGTATTCATTCCCCCTTGGTTTTTCTTTGGGCCGCGGTTCTTTTCCAAGGGTTTTATTTGAACCGGGTGTAGTTAGTTTTTGTTTTGTAGAAAAATATTAAACCTTGTGCTATGATTTGAATGGAAATCTATATCCCAAACAATTATCTTGCACCTATCCTATCAAAACCCTATATTCTCCCACTGATATCTTTCTTTGCTTATTCTTTGTTTTGATTGTCATTAGTCAATAGCTTTAGAATCTTAGTTAATTTTAGTTAGAAAGCATATAAATCGCAATTGTTGATCATCTTGGATAGCAATCAAGCTAGAAACTACGAGAATATTATTTTAATCCAATCCATGTGGATACAATATTATACTATACTATATGTGATTAGCGAGCATAATTTAAGTGTGTGTTTCGAGCTCGTCAAGAAGTTTGTTCTCTCGACTTGTAGAGAGGAGTTGCATAAGTAGTTTGAGCAGCTACGCTAGGAGGGTATAATAGTGACTCGGTATGAGATGAGGTTCGCAGATCTGGCCCGTCATATAGTGTGGTTGGTTCCTACAGAGAGAGCGAGAGAGTAGATCAGGAGGTTCATTGATGGCCTCAACTTCAGCATACGCTTCATTTTGGCTCGAGAGGCTGAGACAAATATTAGACTTGACCGGGGGGTCGAGATTGCTAGGCACTTGGAGTCGGTTTGCAGGCTTGAGCGTGAGGAGTAGGAGGGAAAAAGGATATGTTTTTTAGGTTCTTTCAGTGGTACCACATCTGGAGGTCAGTCACATCACAGCAGGGGCCGTCCTTATAGGCCTGCTCAAATGGCTCGTTTGGTTCATTGTGGTGCATTAACTAGTCATGGTTGATAGAGTGCTCGTCCGGGTCAGTCATCTTTCAGTGCCCTCCCAACTCAGAGTTCATCTCGTGCTCTAACAGTTTAGGGTTCATCAGTACCAGGTTCTTTTAGTGGCTATTCTGATTCTTGAGGTCCGGTTCAGGCCCCCCTGCCATCTCTTGATTGAGGTTGTTTCGATCGTGGAGCATTGGTATATGTGAGGAGGTATTGGCCACATCTTATGGGAGGTCCAATTCAGCAGGGAGGATAGGATATGACTTCCGCACCAGTTACTTCACCACCCGCTACGCCAGCTCGGGGTGGGACTCATGATGTTTAAGATCTCCCTAGAGGGGTAGGTCGATCAGGTGGTAGTCAGGCTAGATGCTATTCTTTTCCCGCCAGGCCAGATGCAGTCGCTTCAGTCGCAGTGATCACAAGTATTGTTTTAGTGTGGCACATGGATTACTCAGTATTATTTGACCCTGGTTCCACTTATTCATATGTATCATCATACTTTGCTCATTATTTGGGCATGTCTCACACTAGTGGGTGATTCTATTATTGTGGACCATATGTATCGGTCGTGTGTGGTGACTATTAGGGGATTGTAGACAAGAGTTGATCTTTTACTGCTTAGCATGGTTGATTTTGACATGATTTGAGGTATGGATTGGTTGTCACCATGTCACGCTATTCTGGATTGTCATGCTAAGACCATCACGTTGGCAATACCGGGATTTCCTAGGTTGAGTGGAGAGGTTCCCTGGATTATGTTCCTAGTATAGTGATTTCATACTTAAAGGCTTAACGGATGATTGAGAAGGGATGGTTGGCATAGTTGGCCTTTGTGAGGGATGTTGATGCAGATACTCCTACTATTGAGTCTGTTTTAGTGTGAGACTTTGAAAATGTGTTTCCTGCAGACCTGTCGGGCATGCCACCCAACAGGGATATTGATTTTGGTATTGACCTGGTGCCGGGCACTCAGCCCATCTCTATTCCTCTGTATCGAATGGCACCAACAGAGTTAAAGGAATCGAAAGAACAACTTCATGAGCTACTTGATAAGGGTTTTATCAGGCCTAGTGTGTCACCTTGGGGTGCACCGGTTCTATTTGTGAAGAAGAAGGATGGTACCATGAAGATGTGCATTGATTATAGGTATTTGAACAAAGTTACAATTTAGAAGAAGTACCAACTACCGCACATTGATGACTTATTTGACCAGCTTCAGGGAGCTAGAGTATTTTTGAAGATTTATTTAAGGTTTAGGTATCATCAATTGAATATTCCAGATTCTAATATTCTGAAGACAACATTCAGGACCCGCTATGGTCACTACGAGTTTGTTGCGATGTCTTTTGGACTAACCAATGTTGTAGTAGCATTTATGCATATGATGAACAGTGTATTCTAGCCATAGCTTGATTCCCTTATCATAGTATTCATTGATGATATAATGGTGTACTCACGTAGACAGGAGGATCATGAGCAACATCTGAGGATTGTACTCCAGATATTGAGGGAGAGGAAGCTATATGCTAAATTCTCAAAGTGTGAGTTTTGGCTTGATTCTGTGGCGTTCTTGGGTCACGTGGTGTCCAGTGAAGGGATCAAGGTAGATCTGAAGAAGATTGAGGCAGTTCATAGTTAGCCCAGACCGCCTTCAGCTACTGAGATTCGGAGTTTTCTTGGCTTGTGCGGATATTATCGCCATTTTTAGAGGGTTTCTCATCCATTGCTGCATCTTTGACTAGATTGACCCAGAAAGATGACCCGTTTAGGTAATATGAGTGTGAGAAGGGCTTTTAGAACCTCAAGACTACTTTGACCACAACTCTAATTCTAGTTTTGTCGTCAGCATCGAGATCATATACAGTTTATTCTGATGCTTCGCGGATTGACATCGGGTGTGTCTTGATGCAGGAGGGTAGAGTGATTGCTTATGCTTCGCGATAGCTGAAGCCTCATTATAAGAACTACCATGTTCATGATCTTGAGTTGGCAGCTATTGTTCATGCATTAAAGATTTGGCAGCTATTCACAGATCATCGGAGTTTGCAGCACTTGTTTAAGCAAAATGGTCTAAACTTGAGGCAGCAGAGGTGGTTGGAGTTGTTAAAAGACCTTGATATCATCATTCTATATTAACTTGGGAAGGCCAATCTAGTGGTTGATGCCTTGAGTAAAATGGCTGTGAGTATGGGTAGCCTTGTATATATTCCATTTGGTGAGAGACCTCTAGCATCAGATGCTCAGGCTTTGGCCAATTAGTTTGTGAGCTTAGGTGTTTTGGAGCCTAGCCGGGTTCTTACTTGCATGGATTCTCGGTCTTCTTTATATAAGCGTATCAGAGCACGTCAGTTTGACGACCCCCATTTGCTTGTCCTTAAGGACATGGTGCAGCACGGTGATGCTAAGGAGGTTTCTATTGGAGATGATGGGGTATTACGGATGCAAGGTCGAATTTGTGTGCCCCAATGTGGATGGATTGCATGAGTTGATTCTTGAGAAGGCCCACTGTTTGTAGTATTCCATTCATCCGGGTGCCGCTAAGATGTATCGGGACTTGAGGCAACACTATTGGTGGAGAAGAATAAAGAAATATATAGTGGAGTATGTGGCTCGGTGTTTGAACTGAAAGCAGGTGAAGTACGAGCATCAGAGGCCAGGTGATTTTCTTCAGAGACTTGAGATTCCTGAGTGGAAATGGGATTGTGTTACCATGGACTTCATTGTCGAGCTCCCACAAACTTTGAAGAAATTTGATACAGTTTGGGTAATTGTGGACCGGTCAACTATGTATGCACATTTAATTCCGGTTGTGCCTACCTATTCTTTAGAGCGGCTGGCTCAGATCTATATCCGTGAGATTATTCATCTTCGCGGTATGCTGGTTCCCATTATTTCCTATCGAGAAACGCAATACACATCGTAGTTTTGGAGAACAGTGTAGTGAGAGTTGGGCACATGTGTTGAGTTGAGTACAACATTCCAATCCTAGACGAAAGGACAATCCGAGTGCAACATTTAGATTTTGGAGGATATGATACGCGCCTGCATTATAGATTTTAGGTGTTCTTAGGATCAGTTTCTACCGCTTATACAGTTTGCCTACAACAACGAACTACCAATCGAGTATTCAAATGGCTCCTTATGAGACCTTATCTGGGAGGTCGTGTCGATCTCCAGTTGGTTGGTTTGAGCGGGGGAAGGCTAGGTTGCTGGGCAAATCTGATTCGAGATGCCCTTGGGAAAGTCAAGTTGATTCAGGATCGGCTTCGTGTAGAACAATCTAGACAGAAGAGTTATGCTGATCGGAAGGTTCGTGATGTTTCATATATGGTGGGAGAGAAGGTATGCTCAGATATTTGACCATGAAGGGTGTGATGAGGTTCGAGAAGAAGGGCACATTGAGCCCTTGGTATATTGGCCCTTTTGAGGTGCTTGAGAGGATTGGAAATGTGGCCTACAAGATTACATTGCCATCTAGTCTATCGGGTGTTCACCTAGTGTTTCATGTTTCTATGCTCCGGAAGTATTATGGCGATCCATCACATTTTTTGGATTTCAGCACGGTTCAGTTAGATGGGGATTTGACTTATGATGTGGAGCTGGTGGCCATTTTGGATCGGCAGGTTCGAAAATTAAGATCAAAGAATATAGCTTCAGTAAAAGTTCTGGAAAAGGTCCTACTATTCATGGAGTCTACTTGGCATACCGAGCGGGAGATGTGGAGCAGTTATCCACACCTATTTGATACTCTAGGTATGATTCTAGACCCGTTCGAGAACGAACATTTATTTAAGAGAGGGAGAATGTAACAACACGGCCGATTGTGTTGTGACTTGTAGCCCTGTTCCCCCATTTACCACTTCCTCTATGTTCATTTGTGGTCATGTGACTTGCTGGGGTGGTTGTATTGGTTTTGAGGTGGTCTCGGAGTGAATTGAGACACTTAGTTCTAAGGTTGGATGCTTAAGTTGGAAGAGTTGATCGGAGTTTGACTTTTGTGTAGACTACTCCGGAATGGAGTTTTGATGATTCCAATAGCTTTGTAGGGTTATTTTAGACTTAGGTGTATGCATGGATATTGATTTGGAGGTCTGTAGGTTGGTTTGAGGCTTTTTGGCGAATGTTAGAAAGTTGAAGGTTTGGAAGGTTGAGAAGTTTGATCCAGAGTTAACTTTGTTGATATAGGGTTTGGATTTTGGTTTCGGAAGTTGGAGTAGGTCTATTGTGTCATTTATAACTTGTGTGCAAAATGTGAGGTCAATCGAAGTTGGTTTGATATGATTCGATATTACTTTTAGAAGTTGGAAGTTTATTAGTTTCATTAGGCTTGAATTAGGGTACGATTCATGATTTTGATGTTGTTTGATGTGATTTGAGGCTTGAACTAAGTTCATATCGTGTTTTAGGACGTGTTAGTATGTTTAGACGGGGTCTCGGGGGCCTCAGGTGTGATTTGGATCGAAATGGGATAGAGATTTGGACTTAGGAAAAATGCTAAAGTTTTAGTTCTGGTGCAATCGCACCTGCGAGGGATATTCCGAAGGTGCGACGCCGCAGAAGTGGCCCTGGGATCACAGGTGCGTGTTTGGCTAGGCTGCTGATTGATTGCAGGTGCGATGAATGTGCTGCATCTGCGAGCCTGCTGATGCTTCGTGTTTTCCACATAAGCAAAGTTGAGTTGGGCAAAGGTCATGGTCGCAAATGCGAACGGAGAGCCGCATATGCGGAAGTGCAGGTGCGATGTTTGTCTGTAGAAGCAAACGTGTAGATGCGGAAGGTCTGTGGCCACTGATGGATCGCAGATGTGGAATTTGGCCGCACTTTCAGAACCTTGGATGCAGTTAAGTAAGCCACATGTGCGAATTGACTAGTACAACTTATAAACAAAGGGTTTCGAGTTTTTCTCTCATTTTGATCTTGGTGAGCTCGGCTATGAGCGGTTTTTGAAAGGGTTTTGCCTTAAATTTAAGGGGCAAGTGAAGATTCATCACTTTTATTTATAAATATTGCTTACCCATTAATTTTTACACCTAGATTATGTGTGTTTGAGGTGAAATTTGGGAAATTTTGGATTGTGTATTGGAGAGTGAGATTTGGGGATTTGAAGGTTGATTTGTGATTGGAATTGGATGATTTTAGTATGGTTGGACTCGTTATCGAATGGGTGTTCGGAATTCTTGAATTTTGTCGGGTTCCGAGGACGGGGCCCGATGTTGACTTTTGGGGTTGGCTTTTTAATTTTGGTTAAAGACCTAATTTTTATCTTTTGGAATTATTTCCTAAGGCTATTATTGATGGAATTAAGTTGCTTTGGCTAGATTCGAGTCGCTCGGAGGCCGATTCGCATGTCAAAGGTTTGTTGGAGCATTGAGTTGCACGCTTTGAGGTAAGTAACATTTATAAACTTGGAATTAAGGGTATTTACCCCTGGAAAATGTGTTATTTGTGTTGTATTGGGGTGGCGTACATGCTAGGTGAGGTGTGGGCATGCACCGTGGTAATCATGATCCAGTTTGATTTTTGTACTGTGTTGCTATTAAGTCTTGTTTTATCCATGTAAACCCTACTTGTTTGAGTAATTGAACTATGATTCATGTTAGAAATCATGTTTAGGCTATGTGCTTATTCGGTTGAGACTTAATGAGGTTATTTCTGTTGTTTTGAGTTATCTGCTTTATACTTAATCATGATTCTTAATTTACATATCATATCCCAGTCTCTATTATCATTCACTGTTACCTCACATGTTATTATTGTTTGGGCTGAGTGGTACGAAATTGTGAGCCCTTGATACTTGAGAGATTGATTACTGAGATGGGCATGCGAGCCGAGTAATTAGTGCTATTATGGATCAGGCTGCACGACGTATCAAGCCATATTGGCTTGACGACTATTATGTGGATCGGGTTGCACGGCGCATCAGTGCATATATATATATACCACATCAGCGGTGGCGCATCAGTGCGCTCACTGGTGGTATGTCAGACTCCGGAGAGGCGGATCCTGCCAAAGCTATAATATAAAGCCTATAAGGCCTTATGTGGTATATATATATATATATATATATATATATATATATATATATATATATATATATATATATATAAGTTCTTTGGTGAGGGGCATTGATGTCAAGCACCTGTACAGTGCTGAGAGATTGTGTGTGGGCATTTGGTAGACAAATTGAGTATTTCTGAGAGTGTGAGTACTTGGGGATATCACCGTGAAATCATTCATTTTACATGCATATCTGACATGTAGGCATATAGATGTACCATTCCTCATGCTAGCTTTAATTGACATATTCCTATCAATGTTGGGCTTTAATTGATGAACTTGAAAGCATATCTAATTTTTTGTAACATGAACGAGCTGATTATTATAATTTCTCTTAGTTGCTTATTGTTTTTGTCATCATTTAACCTGTGTTTTCATTATATTGGACTCTGATTGTCTTCTTTTGAGCTAGTCACTACTTTCAGCCCAAGGTTAGTTCTGTTACTTATTGAGTACATGGTGTCGGTTGTATTCTGTCACGACCCAAAACCCAACCTATCGTGATGGCGCCTATCATGGTACTAGGCAAGCCGACAACTCAGACATTTCCAACACTTTCAACTTTGAAATATACTAAAACGGTTTAAATAAATAAATATCTCATAAAATGGAATAGAATACCATAACTCAACACATAAATTGTCCCAAAACCAGGGTGTCACTGAATACATGAACATCTACATAATGACATAGTTTGGTACACTGTTTGGAAAGTACAACCAAATAAATAAATTGAAGGATAGGGGAGGAGAGTCAAGGACTGCGGATGGCCAAAGCAGCTACCACGATGATCTCTGAATGTCTGAACTCTGTGAATTAGCAACCGTCGTGATCGAAAAAACCTGAATCTACACATGAGGTGTAGGGTGTAGCATGAGTACAACCAACTCAATAAGTAACAAATCTAACCTTTGGACTGAAAGTACTGACAGGATCAAGTATTACAGTCCACATACAAGATTAACATTACGGAAAGTTACAGAAAAATCTGACAGTGATATCTTAGAAATTCATAATTTACAAGTAACGGTACAAGAATTTAGACATGCTTTCAGGTTTTTGCAATAAAATTCAACATAGAACAGGGCAGATCTAGCTAGAATGCAAATAAAACCAGGAAAAATCCAGTCCAAATGTAACTAAATTGCTAGAAACTACGCCCACTGTGGATGTGCAGACTCCGGAGGGGCCGATCCAGCCCAAGCGCTATAATAAGCTAAATCCTGGAATGAATCAAATAGGCATACTGCGGCGTGCAACCCGATATCATGAATATCACTCACAATAGACCCTCAACCTCACTCAGTCATTAATCTTTCCAATCTCTCGGGCTCACAAACATCATAATAATCAGCCCAAACAATGATGATATGATGTATCAATAAAGCACAACAGAGACTAAGATATGATATGCAAATAATAATTGCAACTGAGTATAAAAGGGCAAGTTAAAAAAATAGTTCAACATGTAAGGCGACCTCTGTGGGTCCCAACAATACCAACACGTAGCCTAAGCAATATTTCTAACATGGCTGATAGCTCAATTGTTCTAACACATGGTAAAACTACGGGTATCAACAAGTTTATTCAACTATACAGTCCCATGGAATCGACCAAGTAGCAATTCTTATGGTGCGTGCACACACGCATGTTACCTAGCATACGCGTCACCTTAACACAAAATTTGGGGTTTCATACCATGAAAACTAAGTTTAGAAGTATTACTTACCTAAAGCTATGCAAAACTATATTCCATCAAGCCCTTGTCTCGCAAATCGGCCTCTGAATGACTCGAATCTAGCCACAAAGAATTCGATACGATCAACTCAAGCAGTAGGAATCAATTCCATAAGAAAATACAAAATTCTTAATGAAAAGTCAAAAAGTCATCTGAAAGAAGACCCCCGGGCCCACGTCTTGAAATCCAATAAAAGTCACAAAATTCGGACGCCCATTCAACCACAAGTCCAACCGTACCAAGTTTACCAAATTCCGATACAAATCACCACTCAAATCCCCAAATTAATCACTCCAAATCCTTAGCCTCATCTCCCAAAATTACACCTCAAAAACACACAAACTAGGTGGGAAATTCAACGAGGAACCAATATTATTGAATAAAAATGATTACAAGTGACTTACCTCAAGAACCCCTCAAAATCCCTCTAAATAATCGCCCCAATCCGAGTTTGCAAAGTCCAAAATGAGAAAATTCACGAAACCCCTTCGGTTATAACACTGCCAGTGCTTTCGCACCTGCGACCCACATAACCGCATCTGTAGTTCGGGAGGTGAGGACATTTCTCTGCTTCTGCGACCAAGCCTGGGATCTCTGCCTTCGCTTCCGCGATCCCACAAGCACAGGTGCGAGTCCGCATCTACGGAACTCCCTTCGCATCTGCGATCCACACCTTCCTCTCTGAGCTCGCTTCTGCGCTCCTTACTCCGTATCATCGACCACTGCACACTCCTCTCCAGGCCGCATTTGTGGTCCCCTACTCGCACCTTCGATCAAAACTACACAGGTACGATTGCACCAGACCTGGTGAGCCTCAGCAGTCTTTCAAAATCCAAACTTGATCTGTTAACCATCCGAACTTCAACCGAGGCCCCTAGGACCTCAAGCAAGCACACCAACCAGTCCTAAAACACGATACAAACTTAGTCGAGCCCTCGAATCACAGCAAACAACATCAAAAACACGAATCACACCTCAATTCAAGCCTTATGAAAACAAATGAATTTCAACTTCTACAATCGATGCCGAAACCTATCAAATCAAGTCTGATTGACCTCAAATTTTTCACACAAGTCATAAATGACACAACAGAACTACTCCAACTCCCAGAACCACAATCTGAGCCTAGTAACCACATAGTCAATTCTCGGTCAAAATTTCTAAACTTCCAAAGCCTCTAAATTTCCAACTTTCATCATTTCAAGCCTTATTCAACTACGGACCTCCAAATCACTATCCGGGCATACTCCTAAGTCCAAAATCACCCAACGAAGCTATCAGAATTATCAAAACTCCATTCCGGAGCCATGTACACAAATTTCACATCCGTTCACCCAGTCGAGATAAGGCTGAAATACACTGTTCATCAGATGCATGAATGCGGCTGGGGCATTGGTCAGCCCAAACGACATCACAAGGAACTCATAGTGACCATAACGGGTCCTGAATGCCGTCTTTAGAATATCCGAGTCTTGAATCTTTAACTGATGATATCTAGACCTCAAATCAATCTTAGAGAGCACCCTCTCTCTAAAGCTGGTCAAATAGATGTTCAATACGCGCTAAAGGATACTTGTTCTTGATTGTAACTTTGTTTAGCTGCCTATAGTCGATGCACATCTGCATAGTACCATCCTTCTTCTTCACAAATAGAACTGGTGCACCCCAAGGCAACACACTAGGACTAATAAATCCCTTCTCAAGAAGTTCCTAAAGCTGATCTTTCAATTCCTTCAACTCAGCTGATGTCATTCGATATAGAGGAATAGAAATGGGCTGAGTGCTCGACACCAAGTCAATACCAAAGTCAGTATCCCTGTCGGGCGGTATGCCCGACAGGTCTTAAGGAAACACATTCGGAAAGTCTCGCACCACCAGAACAGTATCAATAGTAGGAGTATCAGCACCAACATCCCTCAAAAAGTCCAAATAAGACAAACACCCTTCCCAACCATCTGTTGGTCCTTCAAATATGAAATCACCCTGCTGGGAATATAATCTAGAGAACTCTCTAGTCTATCCTTGTCAAACCCGTCATCACCAACATCATGGTCTTAGCACGACAATCCAGAATAGCATGACATGGAGACAACCAATCCATACCCAAGATCACGTCAAAATCAACCCTACTAAGCAATAAGAGATCAACTCTAGTCTCCAATCCCCCAATAGTCATTACACATGACCGATATACACGGTCCACAATAATAATATCGTCCACTAGCATAGAACATGAACATACGAAGCTAAGGAGTCACAGAGTATATCCAGATAATGAGAAAAATATGATGATACATACGAATAAGTGGAACCATGGTCAAATAATACAGAAGCATCCCTATGGAATATTAAGACAATACCTTTGATCATTGTGTCTGAAGCAATGGCATCTGGCCTGGCAGGAATAGCGTAGAATCGGGCCTGACCGCCACCTGACCGGCCTTCCCCTCTAGGGCGACCTCTAGCTGCTTTAGCCCCACCCCAAGCTGGCTGGGCGGGTGGTAAAGTAACTGGTGCTGAAGTTGTGGCCTGACTCCTCTACTGAGCTGGACCTCCCATAAGGCGAGTAAAACATTTCTTCACATGACCCATCTCTCCACACTCAAAACATCCCCTCTCAGAGAATGGTGGAAAATACTGAGGTGTAATCCGTGAACCAGAATAACTACCAGAGGAACCTGGTGTAGATGAAGCCTGAACTGAAGGGGCATGAGATGAACTCTGAGATGGGAAAGCACTAAGAGATGACTGACTCGGTCTAGCACTATACGAACCATGGTTGGATGATGCCCCACGATGAGTTGGACGAGCAATCTGAGTGGGCCTATAAGGATGACCCCTGCTGTGGCATGACTGTCCCTTAGAAGAAACACCAGTGAAACCACCCTAACCGCGAGGCATCTTCGCCTCCCTCTCCTCATGTTCCTCACTAGGAACCATCTCTAGTTGCCGAACATTATCAACCACCTCGTCGAACGTACCACCCAATACACTCTCCCTAGTCATAACAAAACGGTTTTGATAGTAGAGGCCATCAATGAACCTCCTAATCCTCTACCTCTCAATGGGAACCAACCAAACTGCATGATGAGCCAACTCTGAAAATCTCATCTCATACTAGGTCACAGACATGTCATCCTGACATAGCTTTTCGAACTGCCTGTGTAGCTCCGCCTTACAGGTCTGTGGAACAAACTTCTCCAAGAAGAGAATAGATAACTCATGCCATGTAAGTGGTGTCACACCGATAGTCCTGCGCATCTCATAGGCCTCCCACCATCTAAAAGAAGCCTGAGTAAACCGAAAAGTAGTGAATGAGACCCCACTGGTCTCCAGAATAGCCGCCCTGCGAAAAATCCACTGGCACCTATCTAAGAAGTTATTGGCATCCTCTGACTCAGCCCTACTGAATGATGGAGATTGGAGCCTCCCAAATCTCTCTAGTCTAGTCTGCTCATCATCAGTCATAATGGAACCCACTTTGGCTTGAGCAACTACAACCGACTGGGCTGGTAGTACCCCTGGGGTCTGAAGTTCCTGCATCACCTGCTCTAGAGTATGGGCGGCGGGAGTTTGAGTACCTTCTCTAGCCTGAGAAGTGGCTGGTGCGGTCTGAATAGAAACCGCCTGATAAATGCTAGTACACACAATCAATATCTGAGCTAAAGCCTCTTGAAGGCCTAGAATCATAATGGGCACAGCTGGTGCTTGAGCTGGCCCTACTGGCTCAACTACATCTGGAACCTGCTTCTGAGCTAGGGGACTGGTGGATTTGCAGGTGCTGCTCTAGCTGTTGTACGAGCGGCACCTCTGCCCTTACCGCGACCCCAGCCTCTCGTGGCCCTAGTTGATTATACTGGTGGCTATATTTCCTGCCCGGTAGCATGCGTTCTCACAATCTGTGAGAGAATAGAATAACAGAAGTTTAGTTGCCAAAATCAACAAATTTGCACGACAAAAATACAAGAATGTGAAGTCATCCTAATGGTTCGGTAGCCTATCGAAGATAAGTTCAAACGTCTCCATACCGATCTGCAAGGCTCTACTAAACCTGCTCATAACTCGTGATACCTATGTAACCTAGGCTATGATACCAACTTGTCACGACCCAAAACCCAACCTATCATGATGTTGCCTATCATAGTACTAGGCAAGTCGACTACTTAGCCATTTCCAATACCTTCAATTTTGAAATTTACTAAAATGGTTTAAATAAATAAAAATCACATAAAATGGAATAGAATATCATAACTCAACACATATATTTTCCCAAAATCTGGGTATCACTGAGTATATGAGTATCTACATAATGACATAGTCTGGTACAATATCTGGAAAGTAAATACAAATAAATAAACTGAAGGATAGGGGAGGAGAGTCAAGAACTGTGGACGCCAAAAGCAGCTACCTCAATGATCTCTAAATATCTGAGCTCTGTGAATCAACAACCATCGTGACCGAAAATACCTGGATATGCACACGAGGTGCAGGGTGTAGCGTGAGTACAACCAACTCAATAAGTAATAAATCTGACCTTTGGACTGAAAGTAGTGACGGGTTCAAGTAGTACAGTCAACATACAACATTAACAGTACGGGAAGTTATAGAAAAATATGACACTGATATCTCAGAAATCCTTAATCTACAAGTAACGGTACAAGAATTTAGACATGCTTTCAGGTTTTGCAATAAAATTCAACACACAATAGGGCAGATCCAGAGCAGGGTAGAACCCGCCCAAATGCAACTAAAATTAGGACAGATCTAGCCCAAATGTAAATAAATTGCTAGAAACTACGCCCATTGTGGATGTGTAGACTACGGAGGGGTCGATCCAGCCCGGCATGAATCAAATAAGCTTGCTATGGCGTGCAGTCCGATCCCATCAATATCACTCACAATAGACCCTCAACCTTACTCACTCATTAGTCTCTCCAGTCTCTCGAGTTCACAAGAATCATGATAATCAGCCCTAACAATGATGTATCAATAAAGGACAACAGAGACTAAGATATGATATACAAATAATAACTGTGACTGAGTATAAAAAGGCAAGTTAAGAAAATAGTTCAACATGTAACACAACCTCTGAAATCGACCAAGTCACAATTGTTCAACTATACAGTCCCATGAAATCGACCAAGTCACAATTCTTACGGTGCATGCTCACACGCCCGTCATCTTGCATGTGCATCACCTCAACACCAATCACATAACATGCAATTCAGGGTTTCATACCCTCAGAATCAAGTTTAGAAGTGTTACGTAACTCAAACTGTGCAAAACTCTACTCCAACAAGCCCTTGCCTCACGAATCGGCCTACGAATGCCTCGAATCTATTCACAAACAATTTGATATGATCAACTCAAGATATAGGAATCAATTCCATAAGAAAATACTAAATTCTTAATAAAAAGTCAAAATATTAACTCAAAGTTGACCCCCGGGCTCACGTCTCGGAATCTAATAAAAGTCACAAAATCCAGAAGCCCATTCAACCACTAGTCCAACCATACCAAGTTTACCAAATTGCAATACCAAATCACCACTAAAGTCCCCAAATTAAACTCTCCAAATCCCTAGCCTCAACTCCCAAAATTACACCTCAAAAACACACAAACTAGGTGGGAAATTCAATAGGGAACCAAAATTATTGAATACAAATGATCACAAGTAATTTAACTCAAGAAACCCCTCAAAATTCCTCTCAAAAGGCGCCCCAATCCGAGTTTGCAAAGTCCAAAATGAAAAAACTCACGAAACCCTTACGGATATAATCTGCAGTGCTTTCGCACATGCGACCCGCTTAACCGCATTTGCGGTCATGCATGTGCGGACATTTATCCGCTTCTGTGACCAAGACCGGGATCTCTGCCATCGCTTCTATGATCCCACACGCGCAGGTGCGAGTCCGCATCTGCCGAACTCCCTCCACATCTGTGCTCCACAACTTCCTCTCTGAGCCCACTTTTGCGCTCCATACTCCGCATCTGCGTCCTCGCAGGTGCGAAGATTCCCTCGCACCTGTGACCATTGCACACTCCTCTCCCGATCTCATTTGTGCTCCCCTGATTGCACCTGCGATCGAAACTCCACAGATGCAATTGCACCAGACCTGGTGAGCTTCAGAAGTCTTTCAAAATCCAAACTTGATCCGTTAACTATCCCATCTCCACCCGAGACCTCCGGGACCTCAACCAAGCATACCAACCAGTCCTAAAACACGATAAGAACTTAGTCGAGCCCTCAAACCACATCAAACAACATCTAAAACATGAATCGCACCCCAATTCAAACCTAATTAAAACTAAGAAATTCCAACTTCTACAATCGATACCGAAACAAATAAAATCAAGTCCGATTGAAATCAAATTTTTCACACAAGTCATAAACGACACAACGGACCTACTCCAACTCCTAGAGCCACAGTCCGAGCCCAGTAACCACATAGTCAATCTCGGTCAAACTTCTAAACTTCCAAAACCTCTAATTTTTTAACTTTCGCCATTTCAAGCCTAATTCAACTATGAACCTCCAAATCACTATCCGAATATACTCCTAAGTCCAAAATAATCCAACGAAGCTATCAGAACCATCAAAACTCCATTCAGGAGACATTTACATATAATTCACATCCGGTCACCCTTTTCAACTTAAGCTTTCAAACTTTGAGACTAGGTGCCTCACCCTATTCCGAAACACTCCCGGAACCAAGCCAACTACCCCGACAAGTCACATAACAATTATTAAGCATAAAATGAGTAGTAAATGGGCAAACGGAGCTACAACTCTCAAAATGACTGACTGGGTCGTTACATACTCATACTACAATATGCACTTTGTGTGCCGATCCAGGCATATCTGGACGTGGTGATTGCTAGATCTATGCTAGTACCTGCTCGAAGACTTTGAGGTAGATGCTATGACGTCTGCATACCTTAACTATCTCTCCTTTTATTTTCTTCAGTACTGTTCTATTGCTCAGACAGACAGTTGTACTAGAGTTTTGGTTTATGTTGATACTTAGTAGTGCTCATGTACTAGTTGACACCAGATTTTGGGGTGTTTCTAGTAGTATTTCAGTTATTTGTATCAGATGTTCATGAGATTTCCGCTGTAGAGTTTATTAAAATATATTTTATTCAAAGTTTTAGTTGTTATGTGATCGTCGGCTTGGCTAGCAAGTGTGTTAGGTGCCATCACGACAGGTTGGGATTTTGGGTCGTGACAATTGAAGACGTACCAGCGTTCCAGATTCAAGCTACCTCTTGTTCAAGGTAGTTTAGGACTTTAACGCTATTTATGTAATCTTCAAACATATATTGTATTTATTCTTCATATCAGTTTTGTAAATCTAAATCATAGTGGCTCATGACTTGTACTACTACTTCTTGGGATAGTTGTATTGAATTTCTTTGTAGTCTTTATTATTAATATTGATGATTCCTCATTATACTTGTTACTTATAATGTTTGGCTTACCTAGTGGGTTGGGTTAGGTATCATCACGACTTGGTAGGATTTTGAGTCGTGACAAGAGAGAAGCTGAAAGATGTACAAGGTGATTTTACAATTATCTTAAAAGAATTTGACTAGTGAATAGATATAGAAAATAATTGTCTAAAACAAATGTGGTGTATTCAAAACCTATTTTTAATAAAGACAAAAACGATTAAAAGGGATGTATACTACACCGATTTACTCTAGATTAACAAAAAAAAAGGATTGATCAATTTTATTCATGATCACGAATGTACTAGTTAACAAAATTGTTTATAAATTAATTACCTTGCGTATAACAATGTAAGAATGAGAAAAAATAAATTGTAAACGAAAAACCTAGTATTTTCACGAAATTATTCTAAAACACATTAGGTTCACTTTTCAAGTATACATTTATTTAAAGTAAGATAAATAATTTAATTAGTAAAGTATATGATCACAATTTTCTAAGTATTGAACAAGTTATGATTAACTGGTATCACATCAAGTGATTGACTAAGTATAATTGTAACGACTCGGCCGGTCGTTTCCAGTATTTTAACCCAGACTACCCTATTTGATACTTTTCATATGTGTATTTATGGTTATGCAACTTGCGGGGTTATTTTGTGTGATTTTAGGGGAGTTTTGCATTGAATTGGGACACTTAGTCCCTTCGTTGAAGGCCTTAGCTATAAGAGTTGACCAGAGTTTGACTTTTGCATAAACGACTATGGAATAGTGTTTTGATGATTCCAATAGATTCGTATGGCGATTTTAGACTTAGGCGTATGTTTGGATCTAAATTTGAAGGTCTGTAGGTTATTTTGGCTTGAATTGGCAAAAGTTGGAAAGTTGAAAGATTGAAAGGTTGATAGATTTGACTCATGGTTAACTTTATTGATATCGGTCTCAGGTGTCATTTAGGACTTACATGAAAAATTTGAGGTCATTCAGAATTGTTTAGGCTTGTTCGGCGCAAGTTTTGAATTTGGAAGTGTTCATTAGGCTTGAATTGAGGTGCTATTCATAGTTTTGGTGTTGTTTGATATGATTTGAGGCCTCGAGTAAGTTCGTGTTATAATTTATGAGTTGATGGAATGCTTGGACAGGGTCACGGGGGCCTCGGGTGTGTTCCAGATTGGTTTTGGCTTGTTTTGAGACTTAGTTCCATTGCTGGTCTGCTGAGATCTGGTGCTTTCGCACCTGCATTGCTTAAGCCATAGGTGCTGCCCCGTAGATGCATCATTTGTCTAGTGGAGCTGGGTCCGCAGGTGCAGACGAGGATGCGCAGATGCACGATCACATAAGTGGAAATACTCAGCATAAGCGGATCTAAGGTGGTTGAACAGGGACCGCGGTGCGGTCTTTGTCTGCAGAAGCGGGAGTGTAGGTGCGCATTTTGTTCCACAGAAGCGGATATTCTTGTCTTAAGTGGAGACCACATCTACAATGCATTTTGCGCAGATATAGAGTCGTAGATGTGACTGTTGGGCCGCAGATGCAAAAATTCTGGGCATAATAAAGCTTGGATGAGGGTTTTATTTTATTTATCACACTTTGAGTAAGAGGGCTCGATTTTGGGCATTTTTAGAGGAGGTTTTCACGATTTGGATTGGGGCTTTATTGTAAAGCGATTTTGGAGGCAAATGTTATCAAAAGGATTGGGGTAAGTATTTTATACTCGATTTTGATTATATTTCGTGATTCTATCTTCGTTTTTGGTAATTGGATTATGAATTTTAAAGAGAAATTGGGGGTTTTAGCCTAAAGTTTCAAAGAGTGAGTTTTTGAGTTTTGAACATCAATTCGGAGTCGAATTTTGGTAAAACTAGTATGGTGGACTCGTAATTGAATGGGTTATCGGATTTTATAAGTTTCGTCGAGTTTTGAGGCACGGGCCCGGGTTGGACTTTTGGGTTGATTTTGGGCTTTTGATTAAAGATTGGACCTTTATCGATTGGGTTTGTTTCCTTTGGCAGTATTTAATGTATTTGAGTTGTTTTAGGCTAGTTTCGAGCCGTTAGAAGGTTGGTACGTGCGAGATGGCATTTTGGAGCATCGTTTGGCTTGCTCGGTATTGGATTTAGCTTGTTCGAGGTAAGTAATACTTCTAAACTTGGTGCTGAGGGTATGAACCCCTGAATATACGTGATATGTGTTTAGGTGTTCGGGTGACGCACATGTTAGGTGACGGGCATGTGGGCATGCACCATGTGAATTATGACTCGGTTATTTTTGCGGTACTGTGTAGTTATCTAATCTTGTTTTTATCCATGAAATTTCAACGTGTTAGAGTAATTGAGCTTTGATTCATGATAGAAACTATGTTTAGGCTATATGCTAATTCTGTTGGGACCCACTGAGGTCATATCTGCTATGGAGTTATTTGCTTAAATTGCAGTTACATACTCATTCATTTGCATATCATATCTCAATCTATGTTGCTATTTATTGATACATCATATCATCATTTTTGGGATGATTTTCATGACTCTGTGAGCCCGAGAGACCGGAGAGGTGGATGACTAAGTGAGGCTGAGGGCCTATTTGTGAGTGATATTTATGGGAGCGGGATGCACGCCGCAGCATGTTATTATGATTTATGCTATGATTGGCTTATTATAGCGCTTGGTATGAAGGAGACCCTCCAGAGTCTACACATCCACAGTGAGCGCATGTACCTATTGAGTGCGAGTGTGAGAGCCGAGCGTAAGTGCCGAGTGATTGGGATGATTGAGTGACTGTAAGGACTGAGTGTCCGTGAGGACTAAGTGACTAGGAGGAATGAGTGGATTGATACTCTGAGAGTATGCATATGGTTGTTCACTACGTTGTATCGCATTCGACATGCTCACTTGACATGCAGGCATAGAGATGCATTTTTCTCATGTTGTATGGTATCACGTTATTCATGACTTCTCATACACATTGACATGTAGGCATAGAGATGTACTTTACTCATGCCATTTGATAATAAAGCATTTACTTGTGGAAAAGGTTTGGAAAGAAAATCACGGTTTTACAAACTGACTCATGTTTTAGAGCTTTCGGTAAACGATTTGGGTTTTACTGTTATACTTGAAAAGCATGCCTATTTTTTCGGAATTTTGAACGAGCTGAGCACTATATCTTTGAGTTACTTCTTTTAGCATTTTCAGTATGATGTTGTGAACTGTTGTTGGCTATTGGTGTGGGACTTCGATCTTTGTTCTAGCTTGTCACTACTTTCAACCTAAGGTTAGGTTTATTACTCATACTACAATTATGCACCTTGCGTGCAGATGTTGGGTAATGATGTTGTTGCGTATGGCGGGAGCTGGATTTAAATATGTACCTGCATTCAAGATATGGCTATCACTTGTCCTTGGTAGCATTAGACTCGAACTCTATTCAATTATATTTCAAACATATGTTGTACTTATTTCAATTCAGTTGCTTTGTTTAATAGTTTAGTTGTATTTTCATTCATTCTCTTAATAAATATAATTGGAACTGGTTTATTGTTAACTGGCTTACCTAGCGGGTTGGGTTAGGTGCCATCACGGCTAGTTGGGTTTCAGGTCGTGACAGATACCTCGCCTCATAACCTCATTTCATAATTCATAATCACAACCTTTCCTTATACCGCCACGTGAGCCTTACTTGAAAATATTTTTCCCGAAACAGCTATTTGCACTTTAGCCCCCTTATGTCACCGCGTGGATTCAAATAATTTTCTTACTAGCAACACTCACATTAAATTCCCACCTTATGTCTCTGCATGCACATTAACACTTATCCTTATACCGCCGAATGTGCATCAATATCACAACACAATAACAACTCGCACTACAAGTACGCATATGCCACAACTTGCCAAAAATCAACATTACCGAAGTTACCACAACATATATCCAACGGCTCAACCACAATGAGAACAAGAATATAAATAATAATAAAATGACTGAGAATTACTCAACAAGAAAAGATATCTCAACAATCAATAACTTAAACCTCAATGTGATAATAGCTTTCATAATTTCAACTTCAATAACTCAAAATGAAGGTATTTTCATGAATTGGCAACTTGTAATAACAACTCCAAATAAGAATAACTCGACAATAAAGGAGGTAACATGACAATAAGATAGATAACAAAGGCAATTAAGGCATATAAGAGCATGTTTGACAATAAGGGATAGAGCATATGATAAGAACATCAAGTAAAGCGTGTAAGAGCAATTTAACAATGGAAGGTATAACATGATATTACTGTTAACGGCCAATTTTAACCCTCCCTTTTAAAACTAAATTATTTATACTTAATGATTTGCAACAAATGTGTTAAAAATATTTTCTAATCAATAATACTTATTTTATACAAATATAACATAAATAGGTAATCAATAGTGTTAAATTAATAATTCGGTGCTAAATGTTGATAAAACATATTACCCTTACTATTTTGAAATAATTAAAATAACAACTATATTTTGAAACACGAGTTTTACCATTAATATAACAAATTAACCTTTGAATTTTTTAATTAATTAACTCGTTTATTAATTAAATTTATCCAAAAAGTAATTTCATAATTTAAAACATAAAGTGTTTAACAAATAAATAGTTAATTACGCTAATTAGCAGTGTATTTCATGATTATATTTTCTATCACATTTAGTTAGAGTTAGTTAATTTTAATTTAAATTAATTTTAAAAGGTTAAAAGACTAAATAGCTACAATTGCAAAAATCCAGTCAAATACAAATTGGCCATCCTTTAAATTGAAATCAGCCCAATACACAGGTCCAATTCCCATCTGACCAAGTCCAAACAACCCCTCCACTCTCTCTTAGCCAAGAAAATTGCGCCACGTCACTGTTCTCAGATACTCACACAAGAAACACATGAACATCTAATCTGTTAATCCACTTGATCAACGGCCTACATTTAATCTCGATTTTTCTTTTATTTTAACGCCTGCCAGATCGCATCTCCTCTGTTGAAATTCAAAGATCCAACGGTTCCCATATTTCCTCATTAAGTCTTTTTAAAAAAACTTTAATACCTGAATTATCAAATCCGTTGATCAAACGATCCAACAGCCCAGATTACCTCCCTCAGTCTTAACCTTAGAGATTGATCCAGTGTCACCCAAACCCTAATCATTTGCCCTATTGACCAGCCGCCCCCTTTCCGTAAACGCTCTCTGCTCTCTCATCTGCCCATCTCACACCAATCTCTAAACCTTGCAAAACTTAGTGCAAGGTCAACAAATCAACCTCAACTCATCCCTTTTGTCCTCCCTAACCGCAAATCCCGCCGGTTGCTTCCCCATTTCCTCACTTAGATTCAAAATGCTTAAAATCTGAAACCCTAGCTAAAGAATGCAAATTCAAGTTGTTCAATCCCTCTTATGCTCCATCAAATCGGAGCATGCATGGAGCTCTTTTAGAGTTTCATCATGAGGATTTATTACCCAAAGGTCAAACGCAGTGACCGCTTTATTTTAGAGTTTCACCCGATGGGTCTTCGCTTTCAACGATCGACTTCTCTCCCCTTAGATAAAAACTATCACTGCTCTCACCTCTGTCTTCTCTGATTTCACTCGATGTTGCTCACATCATCAACTTTCCATCACTCTCCACTATCATTTTGAATCTGTGAAACTCTAAGGCATTGAATTCAACTATAAAATGGGCATTTAATTCCCTTACCAAACAGACAATCGAATACCATCTGAGTACAAAACGAAAGAAAAGAAAAAGTAAAATTTAAGGTTTCCCCACTCTTTACTGTTTTTGTTTTCAGTCCTGAGGTCAATTGCTATACTGGTCTTGAGTATTGGATCCTTAAGTAGATATTGAATCACTCTCATTTTGTTTGATGCCTAGTAGAAGATCAATGTACACTGACCCTCCTTTTATTTTGATTATCCGTGTTGTTCTGTGCTTACCATGTTTTCTTCTGTTGATTATCTTTAATTCATGATATATGTTAGTAGTTTGTGATTGATTGTTAGGTTTTTCTCCTATATGTAATCCTTATTATTTGGGTTAATCATTTTTGGATAATTTATGTTAGTATGGTTGGTTAATCTATGTTAATGAACCTCATGACATAACTGGATAAATAGTTATTAGTAGTGAATGATATGAATTCTTCTGCGCCTTTGTCATCGTTTAGGGATCCTCCGATGATTTTATGTGTGCTTGTTAACTGTAATAACTTGTGTTGTTAGCTTGATCAATTGGAGCTCTTAGTCACTTCTTAATGTTCAGTCGAGGGTTGAGGTCGGTTACAACTGTGCTACGTTAGTTCTTGGGTCAGTAATGGTATACCATCTGTTAATATGTCTAAAAATGATCTTCTTCATGGTATTCATGTCACACACATTTAACATGTCTTCTTGGGCTGAGTGATCTGCTGCTAAAACTATGCCTGTTGTACATATTTTAAAGCTTACATGATTTGAACCCCTGTAATCAATTCATCAGTTTAGCCATTATATTGTCTGCTCATATGATATTTCCTGTAATTATGAAATCCTGTAGAAACTTCCTTGTGTATAAGTTGAGTGAAGTCTATTGACCTTCCATACTTTTGTTTGCTCAGTTGTGCTCATGAACTTCCTATTTACTCTCATTTAGGAAAGACTCTTGCCTAATCTATTGCACTCTTAACTTGAGATTGCCTTATAGAACAGAAGTTAAACCATGCCAGCTTTAACAACTTAAAAGTGTGGGATATGAAATGGAAGTCTGCTATTGTCACTTATAGACCTAAACAAGTCCTGATACCTACTTGTCCTGTTAGAATGAACAACCCTACCCATTGTCTTACACTTGGTTGATATCTTTGCTTATAAAAGTAGGGTTGGATATTGGTTGAAGTACCATATTATTAATTAGAGATAGCTCAAAATTGACTTTTCTGCCTATGTAGATACCTCTGTTGATTGCTGCTACTTCTAAGGAATCTGATCAAGACTATTAATATAAGTGTCTAGTATAATGAGACCTCAATTGTGAGCATGTCTGCTTCTGATTGTTCTGGGGATCATTTGAGTGACTGTTGGAGTGCTATAAACATAGTTAAGGATTCTTGAAAGCTTAAACCTGCTAGTAGAACTAATGAAGTTAACATGCATGTCTTCCCTACCTCTTCGATCACCTATCTCATCATTTTTGACTTAGACTAGTTTACCGATGGTTGCCATGAACTCTTCATGTTCTACATCTGATGATAATGATCTAGTACATGTTTTAAATGAATACTGAATACCCTTGGACATTTTTAGTACCTGCAGTAATTGATCTTTCCCTGTTGTGTTCTGATTTTAAGGTTAATGTTGTAATTCCTAAAGTATTCATGTCTTTGCATTTTGCTTCTATTCTCTGTAGCCTATAAACTTTCTATACTTGAAATATGCCTATCGCTTCTCTCATTTCAGCTATTGAGTGAATAACTCTTTTGTATCAAGACCTTTGGGGAAGAGTAAGTGTGAGTGATTAAGGGTATTTGGGATGGGACTTAGTTTGTGGTTAGGCGCCCTTCTCTGACATAAGCATTGCTTGGGGTCCTTGAGACCCTTGTGAACTCTGAAGTGCTAGGGATTCCAAGGGTACCTTGTCCATAAATAATGTCGTATCCTAAGCTCTTGATCACTGACTCTCATTAACCTTCTTGGGATTAATACAAATAGAGGTTTGTTTTTACTCTAATAATGTCTGTTTGTTACAGTCTTATCTTATTGGGTCACATATTGGCTCTACTATACTCTTAACCACATTTGTATGATATAGTTTATTGGGCCTCAAGTAGCATGTCACGCCCCGAACCTAGGAGCGAGACCAGCACCCGGTGCCTCACCTAACCTGGCGTACCAAATTGCGACTAAGGGACTCTGAACATATAATGTCATACTTTGGCCATGGGGCCACCTTGCAACACAATTTGCGAAGCAAAATATAAAACTGAATGGAAACTAGCGCTAACTAAACATCAATATAAAGCTAGGCCGACAAGGCCTTCATAGCTACTACACCCGACAAACCACCAAATTATACATACCATGCCTACAAACCCAACATACTGCATTAACCAACAGGA
>AWOL01S0036433.1:0-18984 GCA_000715115.1 Nicotiana otophora | reverse complement strand
CCCCAGGTTCGGGGCATGACAAAAGGCCTCTCTGCTACTAGTAGATATGCTAAACTTCCCAAACTCTTTGTTTTGTGACTCAAGGCATCGACCACCACTTTGGCCTTCCCAGTATGATACAGAATGGTGATGTCATAATCGTTAAGGAACTCCAACCATCTCCGCTGTCGCAAGTTAAGATCCTTCTATTTAAATATATGTTGTAGACTCCGGTGCTCAGTGAAAACCTCATAAGAGACACCGTACAAATAGTGTCGCTAGATCTTCAAGTCATGAACAATAGCTGCTAACTCGAGGTCATGGACAAGATAGTTCTTCTCATGCACCTTCAGCTGCCTAGATGCATAGGCAATCACCCTACCGTCCAGAATCAACACCGCACCAAGACCAATGCACGACGCATCACACTATACCTTATAGGACCCCGAACAAGTAGGCAATACTAACACTGAGGTTGTAGTCAAAGTCCACCTGAACGGACAACCCTTTTGGGTTAATGTAGTCATAGGTGAGGCAATAGATGAGAAACCCTCTAAAAATTGAGGTAATACCCCGCCAAGCCAACAAAACTCCGGATCTTCGTAGCTGAGGACGGTCTAGGCGAACGCTGCACTGCTTCAATCTTCATCGGATCTACCTTGATCCCTTTTCTCGATACTATATGACCGAAAAATACCACTGAATCTAGCCAGAACTCACACTCCGAAAATTTGGCATATAACTTCTTCTCTCTCAAGGTCTGAAGCACAGTCCTCAAGTGTCGTCAATAAACACAATGACAAAAGAGTCAAGATAGGGATTAAATACACTGTTCATTAAGTGCATGAATGTTGTTGGGGCGTTGGGCAGCCCAAAAGATATCACAAGGACCTCGTAATGACAATACCGAGTCCTGAAAGGAGTCTTTGGGATATCTGGCTCCCGAATCTTCAATTGCTGATAGTCTGCACACAAGTCAATCTTAGAGAACACTCTAACACCCTGAAGCTGATCAAATAGGTCATCAATATGTGGCAATGGATACCTGTTCTTCACTGTCACCTTGTTCAACTGGCGATAGCCGATACACATTCGCATAGAACCATCCTTCTTCTTCACAAACAAGACAGGAGCACCCCAAGGTGACAGAATGGGCCGAATGAAGCCCTTATCAATCAACTCTTGCAACTATCCTTTAATTCTTTCAACTCTACTGGGGCCATCCAATAAGGTGGAATATAAATGGGTTGAGTGCCCGGTAACAAATCAATTCCAAAGTCAATATCTCTGTCGGGCGGCATGCCAGGAAGGTCTGTTGGAAATACGTCTGCAAAATCCTTCACCATCGAAACTGACTTGAAGGTAGAAGTATCAAAACTAACATCTCTCGCATAGGCCAGATACGCATCACACTCCTTCTCAACCATTCGCTCAGATTTAAGAAATGAGAAAACCCTGCTAGGAACACGATCTAAGGTACCTCTCCAATTAAGTCGTGGTAGACCTGGCACAGCCAACGTCACTGTCTTGGAATGACAATCAAGGATAGCGTGATAGGGAAACAACCAGTCCATGCCCAAAATGACATCGAAATCCACCATACTGAGCAATAATAAATTGGCTCTGCTCTCAAAACCACTAAGAACAATCAAACACGACCGATACACACGGTCAACAATAATAGAATCACCCACGGGTGTAGATACATAAATAGGTGAAATCAGAGAACCGCGGGATACACCCAAATGCAGAACAAAATAAGATGACATATAGGAATAAGTGGAGCCTGGTTCAAATAAGACTGATGCATCTCTATGAGAGATCAGAACAATACATGTGATAACAAAATCTGATGCAACTACCTCTGTCGTAGCAGGAATGGCATAATATCTGGCTTGGCCTCCCCCTCTAGGGCGACCTCTACCTGTCTGACCTCCACCTCTAGCTGGCTGTCCAGGTGGGGTGGTAGCCGGCACTATATCCATAGCCTGAGGACCTGGTGGAGCACACAGTGCCTGAGAAATTTGTGAAGGCATACCCCTCCTAAATCTAGGGTAGTCCCACACTACATGACGAGTGTCACCACACTCAAAACAACCTCTCGGAGGACGTGGCTATTGTGACTGGCTCGGGCTTGATCGACCGGAGTGCCACTGAAAGCACCCGTACATGAGGCACACTAGACACTGGCGGTACATAATAATAAACCCGGGGTCTAGTAGTGGTCGGAGCACTGCTGGCGGCTGGAAGTGTTGAATGAATAGGGCGACCCATATAACCACTACCCTGACGAGCTGTCGTTGGGGCACGAGTGCCACTATAAGTGATAGATTCCCCAAGACCTCTTGGCCTCTCTCTCATATCTATCCCGAGTTAGCATGTCCTCTAACCTCCTAGCAATCACCACTACCTGCTGATATGCAATATTCATCTCCAACTCTCGGGCCATGCTCAATCCGATACTGGGGTTGAGCCCCTCAATAAACCGACGAACCCACTCTCGAATAGTAGCAACCAAGGCTGGTGCATGCCTAGCCAAATCACTGAATCGGACCGCATACTTTGACACGGTCTTAGAATCTTGGCGCAACTTCTCAAATTCTGCACGCCAAGCATCTCAAAGACTCTAGGTAACATACCAGAGAACTAAGTCCAAATGAGTGAAGCTGCCTTAGCCGGACTATCCAACTCGTATGCATGCCTCCACTGATAGGCCACTCCTCTAAGCTGCAACGTAGTGAAAGAAACCCCTCTAGTATCCACAACACCCATAGTACGGAGGATAAGGTGGCACTCCTCAAGAAAACCCCGGGCATCCTCTGACGCTAAGCCACTGAAAGTAGGAAGGTGGTACTTCTTGTACCTTTCGATCCCGAGTTGCTCCACCTCTGAAGCTGATGCCCTAACCTTGGGCTGAATTGGAGCTATCGGCCGCATCGGTATGATCTCTGGGACCCGGTCGACCTGAATCCGCTTCTCTGGGGTACTGGTGCCGAGGGTCTGTGCTCCTCCTCCGGCCTGAGATGTGGCAGGAGGAAGTGGTATCAATCCTACCCGAGCCAAGGTACTGAACATGCTCAGAATTTGGGCTAGAGTCTTTTGGAGGGCTGGTGAAGTAACAGGCATCTCAGGTGCCTACCCTCCAACTAGAGCTAATGGTGGTTGCTCAAATGAACTTTAAAACATCAAACTTCTAGATCAGATGCTGAAACCTATCAAATCAAGTTCGATTGACCTCGAATTTTGGTCACAAGTCATAATTGACATTAAGGACCTACTCTAACATCCGAAATTGGAATCCGACCCAGTGTCAAAAAGTCTACTCCCGGTCAAATCTTCCAAAAACAACCTTAGGGGTGACTTTAGAAGGTTCAAACTGAGATTTTAGACGGAGGAAAGTGGTCTAGAGTGAAAAGAAGAATTCTTATGCTATTTGTTCATCAATCTTTGCTCAAGTCTGGAAGAATTCACAAGGATAACTCACAAAACCTTCATCCAAGAGCTAAGATTCTAGGCCTAGTCTTCAATTTCGAAATTTGGGTTGGGAATATGTAATAGGGAAGAAGGTTTTGAGAATAAGAGTTGTTATTTATGCATGCATGTACTAATAAATGTGGTAGGAAGGTTTTGGAATATTTGTGGGTGGCCTATTGAAGTGGAGATTGATTATGGGGTAAAGGAATCCACCATGGGAGGATCTTGAAACCTTAATGCATACCTATTGCTTGATAAAATTCTCAAATGAGGTGAAACCCCGAGTATCTTCCTAATTATGGTTCAAATTTTTCATGTTTCTAATAGATTGAAGTTGTTAGGATTTCCGAAACATTGTAGTAATTTAAGGAAGCTCAAGCGAGGTATGTTGGCTAAATTCTTCTTGTAGAATCGATTTCCATGATGTCCTCGTAAGTTGCAATTATGTTTGGCTCAATTTCTTTTGTCTCATGTTCTGAGTCCTTCCTAATACAGTTACTTATCATAAAATAAGTGTTGTGTTGAAAGATGTATGTACCCATAATATGTTCCAAATATTCCTATCATATCATGATTCCTTCCAAGAATGTAATCTAGTATGATCAATGTATCAAAAGTGTTGTGATTTAAAAATATGTGATTTTTTTTTGCTGAAATTCTCTTATTGATGATAATCCTTGTTAATGCCTGAAAGTTATAAGGGTGAGTATGAAATATGAAATACGGCCAACGTGCCGAGAATGACATTACAATTGTGACCACTAGTGCCAATAAATTGGAAAGATGTGTGAAAGATTATGAAATGAGTTGTAAATCGTTTGAATAATAATGCTTTGGGAGTATCGTTTAGTAACCGAGGAAGGGTAGGTCGAAATAACCTAACCCCAAAACTACACGTTCCCGTGTAGGAGTGATTGAGAGGTAAATCCCTGTGTTGATATGACGAGATTGGTTCTCCTTATATGTGATGTGATTAATGTGTTGAGATATTTCCTCTTAAATGGGATGAGATTATTGCTAGTAGGATGTGATGTAATGTCGATCCACGCGTCATTGTGGTGAGACGGCTTAGCCGATTGGGCTGAGATCGGATGCAATGTCGCGCACATGGTGGTGTTGTGATTGGATGTCTCGGGGTGAGATGTCTTAGCCGATCGAGCTGAGATCAAAATGCATGCTAAAAGCACAGTGGTATATCAGTACTAAGGATCTCCCAACTTAAAAATATTGAAATTTATTATTCTCCTAACTTGACACCTTGATACTTTTTGAGGCTCTTGTTGATTTCATGTTTCCTTCTCCTTTTACTGTTACTCGTTCTATTGAGAGGGTGTTTAGTTTTACATACTGCTACTATTCCATATGTACTAACTTCCCCTTTGCTGGGGGCACTGCATCTTTAATGGATGCAGGTGCTTCCCTAGCAGGTGGTATTGATCAGTGATAGCAGCACACCCTATCCTCAAGTGACTTAAGGAGCCCCATTTCATTTCAGGGTCTTGTATCTCTTGTCCTCTATGTATATTATTTTGAGGTATAGTCATAGCTTTGTTGTCGGCACCATCATGCTACTCCTTTGTATCTATTAGAGGCTCCGTAGGTTAGAAATGTATCTTAGTGGGTGGTACCTTTAGTCTGGGAAGTAAAATTAGAAATGTTATATTTGTATCATATGTTTCAGCTTCTAAACTATGAATGTGTAATATAATATTTTGGGGAATATTGAATGAAGTTCTAACGGTAATGAAATTTGGATTGTTCATGTAACTTTCTCATTGTCTAATTAATGAAATATACCTTCTCTTTAATTGTCAGTGTGTCTGGGTAGAAGGCACTGTATAAGCTTGCTTGGCCGGGTTATCTCGCTTGAGCGCCGGTCACACTCCCCGATGTCAGGGCGTGACATTTTGCTTGCATCACCGGTTAATCGTCACTCTCCACTGTCATAGTTTGAATCTGCTTAAAACCTGGTCATTGGATTCCACTATAAAAGGGAGCCTTTAATGCTCTTACTAAATTCATGAACTAAGAATAGAAACATCACCAACTACACCTAACGTTCTAATACATAGTAGCAAAAAAATCAAAGTCTAGGGTTCTTAACTGATTTCTGATTTCACTTTTTCTCTCTTCGGTTCCGAGCTTACTCACTGATTGGGGTTTAAGTCTTTAATTTCATAAATGGCTAAACAAAATCCTTATTTGGTTTGCTGCTCAAAGGAAGGTCAGTATATGTCGACTCTCCCTCTTATTTAACTGCTCAAACTGAAGTCATCTTTATCCTGTTATGTTTGTTGATTATCTCAGATTATGATATTTTTTTTAGTTCATAATCGATTGTCTCTTTTTATAATGAGTTGTTATTAGTTTATAATCGACTGTTATGCTTTGGTGTTGTATGTCTCAAGTTAGAACGAATCGTTTATTTTGTGACCTTAATGAGTGTTGCTCTAGATTGAACAATTTGTGTGTTGATTAAACTTCTATAACTAGCTAAAGAGCCTTAATGACCTTCTACACTTATTCTGACTTTAGACTTCCTTGATTTGTCATTTTGGTTTTGCCTTGGTGTTACTTGTATCATATACTTAAAGTTGATTGTCTAATAAACTAAACTAAATAGATATGACACTTGAGGTTAACTACAGGGTTGTCATCTTAGTTGAAGCACATCAGTTTAAGTTGTTTGGGTTGCTTTCTCTCTTCCAATGTGCTTCTGTGATTCTGTAACTCTTGAAAGATTATTGTAATAATTTTCTGTTAACCTTCAAGACTGTTTGATCACATATGTAAGTCTCATTGTCTAAAATAATGCCTTAAAGTAACTAGACTGGGTTCTAATGAATCTCTACAGTTAGTCTTGTGAGTATCCTGTCAGTTGGCACTCATTTAGCTTAAGTTATGCCTTAGCAACTGGACTAAAGTTGTATATGCAATGTTTTAGCATTATCTGTTATGTTGGTATAGATAACTGAACTTCGTCATGACTAAGTTATCACCCTTAACCTGTATAGCTAAACCATGCCCACTTAATATAAAACTTTCATTGTCCTAAACTTCTATAATGACACTGTTAGTGTTATCCCATGTTGCTTGACATTCAAGCATGTTTGTAATGTGGTAATTTAGTTAGAATGTCTCGCGTATGTATTTAAATGCCATCTTTTGAGGATTTTGCACTCATTCTTGTTTTAAAATAGACATATGCTTGTCCTTCATGCTTATTCATGTGCCTCCATTATAACTGAACCTTGCAAAGTTTATATAAGTCAATTGTGTTTCACCTATAGATTTAGGAGAAACTCGGTGATGTTTGGCTTCCCTGTTCGAGTATAACATTGTGCATTAACTCCTAATGAGCGTAGCATGAATGTGAGATTCATTAAGGATCATGTCTTCTGCTTAATTGAGGATCAGTATGTTTGCTTAAGTATCCCTGTTAATACTCTTTAGTGATCCTGAAATGGGTTGTTAACTCCTTTATTTAGTAAGAAATGAAGGTTTCATCTATGTCTAGACCTTTACTAAGTTGGAACATAGCTATGGTATTGTGATTGCAGCTAAGAACTTATGTAAGTCTGAATCTGTTAGTCGGATCACTAAGGCTAATATATACCTTCTCTACTCCTTTAGTTACAAAAATTAATTGTTTGGACTTCTGAAATAACTCGTTGGTGTTCTTTTCCTCTGGTTACACCTGTAATTGGTTTCTTTGAGTATACTTGAACATGTTGAAAGTATTGACACTGTACCATATACTTCTGTTTGGATTGTGTCCTCAAAAGTGTGGTTGGTATTCTTTCATTCATAATAATATTATGTATAGTTTCTATGAGAAATGTACATGCCTGAACCTTTATGTTATTGTTACTGTTACATTGAAAACTATAGTGAGTGCCTCATTGACACTTAAAACTTGTAGGGAAGAGTAAGTGTCAGTGGTTAAGGGTATTTAGGAGTAAGGTCTAGTTTGTAGTTGAGATACCCTCCCTGACACAAGCACTACTCAGGGTCCCTGAGAGCCTTGTAAACTCTGAAGTGCTAGGGATCCAAAGGGTGTCTTGGCCATAAATGGAATTTCACCTTAAGCTCTAACTATTGACATTTATTAATCGTTTTAGGGTTATTGATAAATGAAGGAAAGGCTTCACTGTAAATTTCTTTACTTGTTTGACATTACATCAATTCTATTGCATTCTTAATCGCAAGCACTTTTTCAGTTTCATTTGGGCCCTACATTGACCTTATATGCATTTAAATGATATATTGGGCCTTGTTACTACTATCTTACTTTCCATATTTTGTGTATATGACCGAACTGGGCCTGCTGAGTTCTCCAGAACTCAGGCCCAAGTTCCAGCTTTGATGTCTGAAGTCCCTGAACCTGCTGTTATTCACTGTCCACTGGGCTTAACATCTCTTAGGCCCAACCTATGTGTCCAATTCCATTCCTTTATCGCTTTACATAATTTGTTATTACCTTTATGTATATATGACATTGATAATATTGAGCGAATGCTTTTCTTTTTCATCTCTTTGAATTACACAAGAAGCCTAGGCAAGCTAAAAACCATAGGTAACTAAAAGGAATTACTATCTCATATATTAGTTAAATAACTTCATCATGTTTAAATTACTTCTGATGTATAGTTTTCACTTTTATACTAACCGTTTGCATGATATTTTTGAAGTTCAAAACATATTTGAAAAGTTGACGATCCTCTTTCATTTAAAAGCCAGAATCGAGAAAATAAATTCAAAGTCAAGTTTTCTACAAACTAAGCGGATACAGTCATGGTCAGAAGAACTTCGAAAGATATTCTTCTAAGCTTGCATACAAAATTTTAATCAATTGTAAGGTATACCTAAACCCGCTTTTTCATATAACCTTTACTTAAGTTATACAAATAGCCATTTTATTCCAAAGGCAACAACCTAGCCACATCTTACAAAGATTGCAAGTATAAACATTATAAACCTACTTTCAAAAGTTCTTCCAATCACACAAATATGAACACTTTCAAGGCTTTTATAAATGAAACATATACTCTCTTTTCAAAGTGCATATACTACCATCATTTCAAAATAATAAAATTTAAACATAGGGTAAGATATACACTTCTAAGCACTAACTTAGTAGAATAAAAACATTTAATTCACTAAACGTAGTTTGAGTTCTATGGAGCTACCTTAGGTAGATTCTAGGGGGTGCCTAACACATTCCCCTTAGAAGAACAAGAATCCTTACCCAAATCTCACTGATTAGCAGACTAATAGGTTAATAATTTAAAATTATATAGGTACCCTATTATACCTTTAAATATTAGGTGGTGACTCTCTTTCATCATCAACATGGAAACCACTAGTTGAATCTTATTTTGATTCGTGCAAAATAGGGTGCAACAGATGCTGCTGAAGCAACAAGATTACTGGAAGAAATATAGGCAGGAACGTGTGGACCTCACATGAAAGGATTACTTTAGCCATGAATATTCTAAGAGCAAGATACTTTTTGATGACCATGGAAAGGGATAATATTATCTATGTGTAGAAATGTCATCAATGCCAGATTCACAAGGATTTTATCAGGGTCCCACCAAATAAGTTAAACGTAATGGGTTATCCTTTGCAGTTTGCCGCTTGGGGCATGGATGTAATTAGACCCCTAGAATTGGCCGTGTCCAATGGACATCGTTTCATCCTGGTGGACACTGATTATCTAACCAAATGGGCCGAAGCATCTAACATACAAGGCCGTTAAAAAATAGGTGGTGGCAGATTTTATCCGCAATAACAAAGTCTGCCGATTTGGAATCCCAGAGTCAATCATAACTAACAGTAAACCCAATCTCAATAGCGTTACCATAAGGGAAATTTGTGAGAGTTTCAAAATCGTCCATCCTAATTTCATAGCATACATGTCAGAAATGAATGGAGCGGTTGAAGTAGCTAACCAAAATATGAAGAGGATCTTGAAAAAGATAGTAGTCAATCACAGGCAATGGCATGAGAAATTATCATTTGCCCTACTTGGTTACCGCACTATGATAAGAACATCTACCAGGGCCATGCTATACATGATAGTATATGGTGCTGAAGCTATAATACCTATAGAGGTCGAGATACCATCCTTAAGAATCATCCAGGAAGCCAAGTTGGACGACGTAGAGTGGATACATGTTAGGAAAGAACAACTTATGTTCATCAATAAAAAGAGGATGGATACAGTTTTTCATGTTCGGTCATATCAAAATAGGATGGCCAATACATTTAATAGGAAAGTGAAACCTCGGCAGTTCACGCCGGGGAAATTGGTCTTGAAGAAGATATTTCCCCCATAAAAAGGAAGCTATAGGAATGTTCGTGCCAAATTAGCAGTCTCCTTATGCGGTCTATCAGGTATTGTCAGGAGGAGAATTAATCTTAGAGGAGATAGATGGAAGAGTGAATACAAAGCCCATCAATTCAGACGCAATCAAGAGATACTACATTTGAAGACAATAGAGTTTGATTGTTGTGTAACAGAACTACGCTTGACCTGAATTCACACGGGGGCATACCTAGGCAACTCACATAGGGTCCAGTCTCCCTTTTGTAATACAAAATCAAAATATCATTTTCATGTATTTGGAACTACGCCGTGAATTGATTTCCTTTAGCAGAAATAGGTAGGCATTCTGAGTCAAACTCCTTTGGATACGTCGGCATTCTGAGTCAAACTCGGTCATATCATTTCAAATTATATTTCCTTCTTTTTTGCATTCATTGTAATCGAACTACATTTTGACCTGATTTCATTTTGATACGTAGGCTGCCTAAGTGAGGCTCGGTCATTTCGATGATTCATTTACTCATACACTCAAACTAATCATCGAATTTTATAGCTATAACGTCACTCCACCAAATCAGATATTCTAAATAGATTGTTACAAACCTCATTGCCAACTTCGCCAATCGATGGTTGGATCATTCAGTTCTGTCACACGTTTCACCGATCGAGGGCCACAAATTAGAAATTACTTCTACAGTCAAGAGGACCTCTTGGGCATGCTTCTTTTATTTCTTATTTTTTTTATGTCTTGATATGTTATTTGTGTAGCTTATAGGCGCTTTTACATTCTCCCTTGGTTCAAATTAAAATGCTCCCATAGCGCGAAAACTCAAATTCAAATTCATAGTCGAATATTCGCATCGTGCGGAGATTAAAATTCGAAGTCCCATTCAAAGTCGAATACTCCCATAGCATGAAGATTCAAATTCATAGTCGAATATTCTCATCACGTGGAGATTCAAATTCAAATTCAAAGTCGAATATTCCCATCGCATGGAATTTAAAATTCAAAGTCAAATTCAAAATCGAATACTCCCATCGCACGGAGATTCAAATTCAAAGTTCAAAGTCAAACGCTCTAAATACTTCGGAACGGTACACAACTCGGTTAACCCTCAATGTTCAAACGTCTAGTCCCCGACATCCCAAATAATGCTCAACATCTAAGAGGTTTCAAAGTTCAAACATCCCATCCCCGACAACCCAAATAACATTCCACAGCTAGGAGGTTTCAAAGTTCAAATAACCCATCACCGGCATCCCAAATAAAGCTCTCCCACTTGGAGGCTTCAGATTGTTATTCCTGCATATTTACATTAACATATTTGCATTACAATATATGGGTATGTGTGTATCTTCCTTTTTATAGGTTAAACACTACAACGTGGAACTTCTTCTAAGCAGCAAACCAGGTTACATCACCAACGAGGGACAACAGACTCATAAGTGAGCCAAAAATCCAGTCTCCAACTCAATTCAACCAGTATAACACCAAATTTCTAAATCCTTCAAAATCTATAATTAGGATATAACCCAAGCGTCATTGGGTCATAAAATCTTTCCGTCCTGCAGTATTCTCATAACATGATAGTGGGATAATTCCTTCAAGCGTAACTCTCTCCAACTCATTATTCTAGAACTATATACAACATGATCCTCGTTAAGCTCGAGGTATGTAGGAAATGCCAATCCAGAATTTGGTTGTAATCTCGTACACTATCTCTGCAGTATATGCCTGAAGTAGAGGCAAAATTGGTCATTATGTCAATTTCTTTGCCCACAAACTCTTTTATCATCTCAGATCAAAGAGGGGCATGGAAGCTTCGCACTTATTCTTTGAATTAATCATCAATTACTTTGGATTACCAATCTCTCAAAATCCGCTTCAGTCAAGAATCAATGAAAATACTTCTAGCTATATTTATAGTCCGATTTCAAGGAGAAGATATATACTTTGATCGAAACCTCAAGCTCTATGTTCTACTTTAAACAAGAAAAATAGTTTGTAATAGTTTTATTGTGTAACTATTGGAGAGAAGAAAGAGAGAAAAGATTGGTAAGGCATTGTTTTAAAATGTTGAGAGTTTACATAAGGTCTAAGAGCAGTTGGTGTGTCCTCAAAACACCATACGTAAAGCTTCAAGGATCTTTGAAAAGAGAACCATCTTTCAACCCAAGGGGACTAGAATAGGATTCTTATTGAATCTGAACTAGTATAAAAACAATTGGTGTCACTTACTTTCTGCATTTTTTATTCTGCACTTGCTATTTCCTCTTGCGCAAATTTCTAGTTGACTAATTAGCAAAATATCGACTAATTAGCTATAAATAAAAAAAATGATGGCATTCACCCCCTCTTGTACTTTCAATTGGTATCAGAGCAAGTCTCACACTTTCATTTTGCTTAACAGCTTGTGAGAAAAGATCATGTCAAATCAAGTAATTGTCTAAACATTATTCCAAGAAGGGACATCACATGCGAGGTCTCCATATTTCAATGGACAACACTTCTTACATTTCAAGGTTGGCATGGAAATTTATGTGAAATCCTATGATGTATGTGGCGTGTAATCAAAAAGAGAGATTATCAAATTTCAACATAAGTGTCTGACAAGAAAATAGATGGACTGACATCTACCGATGCAGTGGATATAGATAACTATTTTTATGAGCAAATGACAGTAATACAGGCAAATTCCAAAGCACAAAATCTTCTATACAACACTATAAATGGAGAAGAATATGAAAATATATCAAATTGTGATACGACCAAAGAAATGTGGGATAAGCTGGAAGTTACTTATGAAGGGACAAGCAAAGTCAAGGAAATTTGATAATCCATGACTATGAACTCTTTCAAATGAAAGAAGGTGAATCCATTCACGAAATGTTTGCCTGGTTCAGTAAAATCATTGGAGATCTGAAGGCTTTTTGAAGACCATACTCAAGTGGTTAACATGTTCGAAAAATCCTAAGATTTTTTTCTAATGCTTGTCAAACAAAAGTAGTTGCACTTGAGTGTCAAGATCTAGACATGTTATCCTATGATGAATTGCATGGAGATCTCATTGCTTTTGAGAAAATGCATCTCAAAACACGAGGATATGAGGAAAAGAAGAAAACAGTCGCTTTTAAAATCTCCATTGAAGGATACGAAGATGATAATGACAATGAAGTAGAGGCACTAGAAGAAGAAACTGCAATGGTATTCAAAACTATAAATGGACTGATGAGAATATATAGGAACACCAAAAGGGGAAGAATGTCTTCCAGAAGAACAAGACTGTATAATGAATAGGATAATAACGATGGAAAATATTTTCAATGTGGAAAAATGGTCATGTGCAAATTGAATGCCTAGATCTCAAAAGAAAAGCCTCTAGATTATTTCACAAAAATAAATAATTTCAAAGCTGGAGTGATGAAGACAGTTCAGAACATGAAGCAATCGCTGAAGACAGTTCAAAACATAGAGAAATCGCTAATCTCTGCTTCATGAATATATTAAAAAATAATATGAACAAGGGTTCAGGTTGCTGGGCCGATGAAGACATATCAGATGATGATTGCAATGGAAACAACAAGCAATTGCTTCATGGCCCGTGGTAAATCTAGCGAGGTAAGACCTTACGAATGTGATAGGTGCAATGAATTATAAAATATTCTTGATCTCACCCTAAAAGAGTCTCAAAAACTTCTAAATGAATTGAATAGATTAAATATGGAGAAGAAAGACTAGGAACTTAAAATTGAAGTCTGTGAACTTGAAAGAATTACTTCCAGGAACAAGTTCATGAATTGCAACTGGAGATTAATGGCATGTGCAAATCTACCAGTCACAGTTCCATCAAGTCTAACCGGTCGACTTATAAGTCAAATAGAAAAAGACATGTTGGCAATAAATCTTCTAGCAATGACACCACCAGTAGATTTAGTTAAAACTTCACTTCCATATGTCATTATTGCAATAGAACTAGTCATAAGTATTCTTCTTGTAGTTTGCGTCATTCAAATGTTACAGGATGGATCTAGAATCCCAAAAATAGTCTTGACCCAAGCAAGCTTTGGTACCTAAAAGAAGGCAATAGTCCTATTTTAAAGGAACACCACAGGAAAAGTTGAAAAGTAATATGGTATATTGACAGTGCATGTTCCAGCCACATGACAGGCGGCAAAAGACTATTCAACGAAGTTAAATGGAGGTTTGGAAGAATAATGTCACTAATTAGCTTAGAATTTGGCTATTTTCCTTGTCGGGCGAGAGAGCTCCGCAACTTGTTGATCTGATGGGTGGTTATGAGTTTCTGCGTGTTCCTGTCATCATTGGCAGTGTGCTAATGTTCAAAAGAAGATTTTATTTGATATGAGGTTTGTTACCGGTACATGGTTTTTGTTGAGCAGTTATGGTGGTCAGGATTTATTGCTATGAGTATCTTAGCTATATGGTATATCATGTGATTCCTTTTCGGTTGTGGTTATGGCGTGATTCGGCCTGTTCAAACTTATACAGTGTATAGATGTGAGAATTGGGTCTTTTAACGGATTCAAGAGATTGGGGATTTGATTCTAAGGTTTATGGACTAAGGTTAAAGTAAAGATCTTTAGTTAATTTGTGTGGTCAGGATTATATGGATTGGGGTGACGTGGGATCACCCACGGGTATGTGTACGGTGAGTTTACACATTGATTTGATGGCTTTTGAATGACTCCTGGCACGTTCGAGGACGAACGTATGGATAAGTGGGGGAGAATGTAATGACCCGATCGGTCGTTTTGAGCTTTAGTGTTCTGTTAGGTGGTTTGAGACTTTGAATATCTTCATATGATGTATTATGACTTGCGTATATGGTCGGTTTTAAATTTCGAGAGATTCGAGATTGATTTGGAAGAATGAATCTCGCTTTGGAAGCTTTAAATTGGAAGAGTTGACTAAGGCTTGACTTTTCGGTAAACGAACTCGGAATTGTGTTTTTATGGTTCCGATAGGTTCGTATGATGATCTTGACCTTGTGCGTGTGTTTGGATTCGGTTTTGGAGGTTCCTAGAAGGATTCGACACTATTTGTCAAAAGTAGGCAATTTAAAGAACTTAAGAGTTCATAAATTTGACCAAGAGTTGACTTTGATGTTATTGGATTCCAATTGGTGTTCTGTGACTTTGGATAGGTCTATATAGTTGAATTGAACTTGTGTGCAAAATTTGGAAGTAATCCGAAGTGTTTAACTATGATTCCGACACTCTTTGATAGAATGAAGATTTAATAAACTTAAGAGAAATTCTATTCCGTTTGAGCCTCAATTCTTTGGTGTGATGTTCCCGTGGATGTTTTGAGGATTTGGATAAGTTTGGATAATGTATTTGTATATTTTGGTATGATTGGATGGGGTTTCGAGGGGCTCGGGTGTGTTTTGCATCATTGGTTTAGAAACTAGTTTTGTTAAGGATTTGGAGTTTGACCATGGTCAATATCGGGTCACGATGACCTCTTTTCGGTATTTTGAGTGCGCGGGCAGATTCATAGTGTATTTTATTATTGAAAAACATATATATTTTGTGTCCGGGAGGTTCCGAATGAGTTTTGGGTGCTAAAACGAAGATTCTTTTGTTGCTGATTTTCTGGTGTAAAATAATTACGAAAAGGTTATTTTTGTCCCTTAAATTTTCAGACTTCATTTAAAACTTCAAAATATCTTATCTCCCTCATTTTAAGGCCAAATTGGGTGACTCAAAAGGCTATCTTGGGTGTAATCTCGCAAGGATTATGTTGGGCTTATCAAATATGGGTTTTAGGTCATCTAGGATCTAATTCGAGCTATAACAACTGCTGCATTATTTTACTTATTCCGGAATTTAGTCACTTTTTCTCACATGGTTTTGGAGCTCGGATTTGGACAATTTTGGAGGGAATTTTCCCAATTGGAATTGGGGTAAGTATTTTTTACTCGGTTTTGATTATATTTTCATGAATCTATCTCCGATTTTGGCATTTGGATTATGAATTTTAAAGAGAAATTAGGGGTTTTTGTATAAACTTTCCTAAAGTGAATTTTAGAGTTTTGAACATCGATTCGGAGTTGAATTTGTGTGAAATTCGTATGGTTGGAATCGTTATGTATTGTCGTATTTGGTGAGTTTTGTCGGGTTCCGAGGTGCGGGCCGGTGTTTGAATTTTTGGTTGACTTTGAGTAAATGGGTAAAGATTCGACCTTTATAATTTGGGATTGTTTCCTTGGGCATTATTTGATGTTTTGAGTTGCTTTTGGCTAGTTTCGAGCCGTTCAGTGGTTGATACGCGCGGGAACAATGTTATAAGATATATTTGGGTAACACAGATGCTAGGTTACGAGTGTGTGGGCGTGCACCAGAGTAATCATGATTCAAGTTGACTGTTAGACTATAACCGAACTTGTTTTGCCGTTATATCTTGTTCTATCCGTGTAATTCCTACTTGTTAGAGTAATTGAGCTGTGATTGATGTTAGAAATCATTTTTAGGCTATGTGCTTATTCGGTTGAGACCTAATGAGGCTATTTTTGTTGTTTTATGTTTTCTGCTCTCAATCTTTGTTCATCATTCATTGTTACATCACATGGTATCATTGTTAGGGCTGAGTGGTACAAGATTGTGAGCCCTTAAGACTTGAGAGATTGATGACTGAGGTGGGTTTGAGAGCCGTGTTGTGAGTGTTATTGTGGATCGGGCTGCACGCCGTAGCAGGCCATATTGGCTTTATTACTATTATTATTATTATGGATTGGGCTGCATGCCGCAGCATGCCTTATTTCCTTATTTATTATTATGGATCAAGTTGCACGCCGTAATAGGACTTATAGGCTTTTGATTAGTGCTTGTGCAGGATCCGCCCCTTCGGAGTCTGACATACTAGTAGTCAGCGCATGCACAGTGATATATTTGAACGTGCTTTGGTGAGGGGCTTATGAGCCAGGCATCCGTCAGTGATGGGTGATTCTGTGTGTGTGTGTTTATCCGTAAAACGGTACAATTGAATTTATACGTGGTTTATAGACAAGTGAATCGATTTGATCCTAAAATGATAAATAAATTAAACAAGAATGTAAGACTTAGCGTTGAAATCGAGATAAGACAACAAAAATCTTGGTTCCAGGAGTAGAGTTTCCGGAGGCAGCAGTAACAATATAATAAGCAAGAAGATAAAATATTATTGAACTTTGAACACTGTATAGTATTAGCTTATCAGAAAATTCGTTCCCTTACAATGGCTGTTTAGCTCACTATTTATAGTTGGACTTAGGGAACAAGGTCCTAGGATCAAGTCCCTCTTAAATAACAATTATGGGGACCATTGACGAATGTGTAACGGTAGGCAGTGAATGCCATATTCTCTATAATAGACTACGTACTTAATGCTATATAATATTCTCCATTAAATGCTACCGGGTGGCAGGCTTGTTTTTCGCCTTTATAAACATCATTCCTTTGGGGAACAAAAGAGATTGTTTCCTTCGGACCTGATTGCCTTCTACCCTCGGTTCCATGTGTCGGTTTATTATGCGAGCATTTAGTATGAACATATTTTATCTTATACAGATAGTCCCCCTGCCTTCTGATGGCACATCCTTGTGTCACCGGGAAGTTGGTAAAGATACCTTTCTTGGCGGGAAATTCTCTGACCCCATATGAAAAGTTTCTGATGGCTGATTAGACGCATGTCTCTCTGCATTTAATGCCCTAAACACGCATCATCCCATTATTCAGCAACACTTTTGCCAGTTATCGAGGTAATTATGGCCATGATTTAGCCGCCTATTTCTTTACTTATACGCAATCTTTTCCTTTTACACTTCATAATTTTATAAACTTTCTCAAACTCTCTTTACTCCTCACACTTGTTTTCCACTTCCTCTAATATTCTTCTTCAGAGAAAAAAAACCTTATTATCTTCTGATAAAAATGGCCTCCTCTTCCATAAATTTCAGTGCTTCAAAGAACAAAGAAAGTACTGATGATACTGCTCCTCCCACAGTGAGCACCATCATTCCCGAAAATGTTACTATAACTAAGGAATTTGAAGATAAGTACCATTATGCTAATCCCCGCACATGGGTTGTTGGCGTGTATCCTTCTTCCATCTATCCTTCTAACATCCCTGCTGTGAAGGAAGACTATGGTTGTCAAGATTTCAACATCATCACTCCTGACCTGGCGGAGCGGGTAACCTTCTACAAGAAGGGTTTTATGTATGTTTATACGTACCCCTTTACTTTGGCCCGTGCTCATTGAGCGGGGGGCATGACTCCGTTATCTTGGAGTTTTGCCTCCGTTACAAAGTCTATTTGGCATAGGTGAGCCCTTATGTGTGGCGTAATGTTTCTTGTCTTCGGCGTCTATGGCAGGAGATGGGAGAAGAACTATCCTTGGCTTGACTGATGAACCTTTATTCCCCCAAGATTTTCTGTGGGGGAATGATAAATTTCAGCAAACGTGGTCACCATGCTTTGCTAACCAGCATGGATGATGACAACGACCGTAGATAGATAGAGAGGTTCGTTACAGTTGCTACCAGGGACATCATTCCGGCCATGACTCTATCGTTTCCTGAATCATGGAACCATACTCGTAAGTGCATCGTTTGTCTTTTCTTCTAGTTAAAGATTGTCCCATGCTATTATTGATCCTTCTTCTTTCACTATTTCTGTAACTCGGTGGACACCACTAAGGGTTGAAGGCTTGGACCAATGGGTCCAGAAGATTTTGGATGTCACTACGCTTGAGACCCGCAAGTGGAAAGAACTGACCCTTAAATACGGGTGGAAGGCCGAAAATCATAGTAGGATGAACTTATAGGAAAATTGGTTAACGTTGCTTTCCTGCTGAATTCAGGTCTTTCGCAGGGCTCTGTTACTGTCCCCGAGGAGTTCATTTTGGCTGATCTTGCTGATGCGGCGAGGTTGTTGTAGGAGGCTTTTTCCTGAACGAGCTTCATCTGGCCTGCTTCCGGTGAAAGTGCTTCTTCTCGGAGTCCCCGACCAGAGAACAAACAACAAAAAAGGCGACGTTTCTCCATGTCTAAGGGCAAAAATAAAAAGGCAAAAAGTGTCGTGCCCGAGCCATCCACAGATGCTGTGGTGATAAGCGCCACGCCCGAACCGACCATATTGTCAAGCCCCAAACCTGAAGGGACGTGGCCGGCACCCGGTACCATACTCGGCCCGAGCGTA
>AWOL01S0036429.1:44577-63743 GCA_000715115.1 Nicotiana otophora | reverse complement strand
GTTGAAGATTCGGATGTTCCGAAGACTGCTTTCCGGACTAGATATGGTTATTATGAGTTTCTGGTAATGTCTTTCGGTTTAACTAATGCCCCATCATCGTTTATGGATTTGATGAACAGGGTATTCAGGCCATATATTGATTTGTTTGTCATTGTCTTCATTGATGATATTTTGATCTACTCGCGCAGTAAGGAGGAGCACGAGCACAATATATGAGAGTGGTGCTTCAGATGTTGCGGGAACAAAAGCTATATGCTAAGTTCTCCAAATGTGAGTTCTGGCTAGCGTTTATAGCATTTTTGGGGCATATTGTATCTGGCGAGGGTATTTAGGTTGTTCCCAAAACGATTGAGGCAGTTCAGAATTGGCATTGTCCCACTTCGGCAACTGAGATCAGGAGTTTCCTAGGTTTAGCATGTTATTATCGTCGGTTTGTGGAGGGCTTTTCATCTATTGCAGCACCTTTGACCAAATTAACTTAGAAGGGTGCTCCGTTCCGATGGTCCGATGATTGTGAAGTGAGCTTTCAGAAGCTCAAGACAGTACTAACTACATCAGCAGTGTTAGTGTTGCCTTACGGTTCGGGAATATATACAGTATATTATGACGCTTCATGCGTTAGCTTGGGTTGTGTATTGATGCAGGAAGGGCGAGTTATTGCATATGCTTCACGTCAGCTGAAGCCCCACGAGAAGAATTATCCAGTGCATGATTTGGAGTTAGTTGCGATTATTCACGCTCTTAAGATTTGGAGGCAATATCTTTATGGGGTGTCTTGTGAAGTTTACACTGATCATCGTAGTTTGCAGCATTTGTTCAAGCAGAGAGACCTAAATTTGAGGCAACGCGGATTGCTTGAGTTATTAAAAGATTATGATATTACTATCCTATATCATCCGGGCAAAGAAAACATGGTTTCAGATGCCTTGAGTAGGAAGGCAGAGAGTATGGGTAGTTTGGCTTTCATTTCAGTAGAGGAGAGGCTATTAGCTTTGGATATTCAGTCCTTGGCTAACAGACTTTTGCGGCTGGATATTTTAGAGCCCATCTGAGTTCTTGCATGTGTTGTGGACCAGTCTTCACTATTTGAGCAGATCAACGCTCGCCAGTATGATGATCCACTCTTAATGGTTCTTCGAGAAATAGTATTACGGGGCGGTGCCAAGGAAGTTGCTAGTGGAGCGGATGGTGTTCAGCGACTCCAGGATCGTCTATGTGTTCCTAATGTGGATGGACTGAGGAAAAGGATCCTATAGGAAGCACACAGTTCTCGGTATTCTATTCACCCAGGTACTACGAAGATGTACCATGACCTGGGGCAGCATTTTTGGTGGCGACGAATGAAAAAGACATAGTTGAGTATGTAGCTAGGTGTCTAAATTGCCAGCAAGTTAAATATGAGCACCAGAGTCCAGGTGGCCTACTTCAGCAGATGACTATACCAGAGCGGAAATGGGAATGCATTATTATAGACTTTGTAGTTGGGTTGCCGTGGACCTTGCGGAAGTTTGATGCAGTTTTGGTGATCGTTGACAATTGACCAAGTCGGCACACTTTACTCCGGTTGTGACTACATATACTTCAGAGAGGTTGGCCCAGATTTATATTCATGAGATAGTTCGGTTGCACGGTGTGCCAATTTCCAGCATATCAAATAGAGGCCCTCAATTTACTTCACATTTTTGGAGGGCAGTACAGAGTGAATGGGGGACCCGTGTAGAGCTCAGTACAGCCTTTCATCCGCAGACCGACGGGCAGTCAAAGCGGACAATTCAGATTTTAGAGGATATGCTCAGGGCATGTGTGATTGACTTTGGAGGTCAGTGGGATCATTTCCTTCCTTTGGCTGAGTTTGCTTATAACAATAGTTACCAATCCAGCATTGAGATGGCTACGTTTGAGGATTTATATGGTCGGCGATGTCGTTCGCCCGTTGGATGGTTTGAGCCCGGTGAGGCTAAGTTATATGGTACTGATTTGGTGAACGATGCCTTGGAAAAGGTAAAGTTGATTCAGGAGCGACTTCATGCGGCACAGTCCAGACATAAGAGTTAAGCATATCAGAAAGTGCGTGATTTATCGTTTATGGTGGGTGAAAAAGTTCTCTTGAAAGTTTCGCTGATGAAGGGAATCATGAGATTTGGGAAAAAGGGAAAGTTGAACCCAAGGTTTATAGGCCCATTTGAGGTGTTGAGACGAGTTGGGGAGATTGCTTACGAGTTTGCTTTGCCTCCCAGTCTATCAGGAGTTCATCCGGTTTTCCATGTATCTATGCTTCGGAAGTATCATGCCGATCTATCACATGTGTTAGACTTCAGCACAGTTCAACTAGATAATAGTTTGGGCTATGAACAAGAACCAATTGCCATTATTGATAAATAGGTTTGCCAGTTGAGGTCCAAGAGGATTTATGCAGTAAAAGTTCAGTGGAGGGGCCAACTAGTCGAGGAAGCGACTTGGGAGGCCTAGGAAAACATGCGGACCAGATATCCACACTTATTCAGCACTCCAGGTACAATTCTAAACCCGTTGGAGGACTAACGTTTGTTTAAGAGGTGGAGAATGTAATGACCCAACTGGTCATTTTGACTTTTAGAACACCGTTCCCCTAAATAAAACTCCTTGTATGTGCTTTTATTAATTTATGACTTGTGGGGATGATGGGTTCGGGATTTGGAAGTGTTCGGGTTGAAATCGGAACACTTGGTTCCTTAGGTTGGCCTTAAAATGCTAAATTTGACTTTGGTCAACATTTTTAGAAAATGACCCCGGAAAAGAATTTTGATGATTCCAACAGCTCTATATGGTGATTTTGAACTTAGAAGCGTATTCGAAATTTTATTTGGAAGTCCGTAGTTAAATTAGGCTTGAAATGGCTAAAATAGGAATTTAAGTTTGAAAGTTTGATCGGGGAGTTGACTTTTTGATATCGGAGTCGGAATCAAGTTCTGAAAATTTTCATAGCTCTGTTATGTCATTTATGACTTATGTGCAAACTTTGAGGCCAATCGGACTTGATTTAATAGGTTTTGGCATCGAATGTAGAAGTTGGAAATTTTAAGTTTCATTAAGCTTGAATTGGAGCATGATTCGTGGTTTTAGCATTGTTTTATGTGATTTGAGGTTTCAAATAAGTTCGTATGATGTTTTAGGACTTGCTGGTATATTTGTTGAGGTCCCGAGGGCCTGGGTGAGTTTCGGATAGTTAACGGATCAAAAGTTAGACTTAAAACAGCTGATGCAATTTTTCTTTTCTGCTGGAAATTCGGGGCTGAAATCGAAGTCATGGTCGAGTCCAGGATCGAGACCCAAGATCGAGGGTCATGATCGAAGGCCCATGATCGAGGGTCATGATCGAAGGTCATGATCGAAGGCCCATGCTCGAGGGTCATGATCGAAGGCAGGGCTCGAGGGTCACGATCGAAGGCCCAGGCTCGATGGCCATGATCGAAGGCACGATCGAGGACGAGGATCGAGGCCATGATCGAGGCCATGACCAAGGCAGGACCGAGGGATACCTAGGCAGAACTATAACGGAGGGGACTTCGTCACATTCTCCATTTTTGACAAATTAGAGCTTGAGTAGAGGCGATTTTTGATAGATTTTCAAGGAAAGATATTGGGGTAAGTGATTTTAACTCGGATTTGGTCAATATACACGAATATATCATTGTTTTCACCATTTAGTTAGCGTTTTGAGATTGAATTTTTGGAAACTTTTAGAAATCTCATAGAAACGAATGTTTTAGATTTCGGTGTTGATTCGGAGTCGGATTTGAGTGAAACTGGTATGGTTGGACTCATAATTGAATGGATTGTCGGATTTTATAACTTTCGCCGGATTTCGAGACGTGGGCCCCACGGACGAATTTTTAATTAATTTCGGATTTTTATTGAAAATGTAGTATTTTCTTACGTAATTGATTCTATAATTTTTGGTGACTGTATCGAATTAGTTTTGGTTAGATTCGAGCCATTCAGAGTTGGATAATCGAGGAAAGGCTCTACTAGTAGATTAAATCGGAGCAAGACGAGGTAAATCTCTTGTCTAATCTTGTGGGGAAAATTACCCCACAGGTAATTAAATTAATAATTGTTGCTAATTGTGGGGGCTACGTATGCATGAGATGACGGGAGTCCGTACGTAGCTACTATCTATGCTAAGTCTGGGTAGTTTAGGACTCAAAATATGAATTATGTGTTTAAATTGTATTCTTTATTTAATTAAATTATTTGAAATATATTGTGAATTGTTAGGGAAAGATAGTAAAAGATAGAAATCTCATATACTTAATATTTCTGTTTAAATTAATTAATTATTAAAAGGAATTGTTCATCCTCTCGAATTAATCTTATAATAAATACACTCTCATTCCGGAGGTACATAAGAAATTGTCCTCCTTTCTTATGGAGCGGGCAGAACGCCTCGGCAGTATAGACGCATCTATAGATAGCGTCGCACGTCCCTCGGCGGTGTACATGACACTCTGGAATAGGCCGTACGACCTCGGCAGAAATCATGCCTAATAATAATATTAATAATTACACGATACCTTGATGTTTTAATCGAAGCTTGTGAATTTAATTAATAGATTGAAATTTGTTGCATTTGAAGGGATTTAATTATTTCTGTTGGTTAAATGACAATTATCGTAAATTCTATGAATCATGTTGATTTAAATATTCTTTTTATTTCAATTATTATTATTGACCCCTTAGTGAGTGTCAAAGTCGACCTCTCGTCTCTACCTCTTCGATATTAGGTTTGATACTTACTGGGTACACGTTACGTACTCATGCTACACTTGCTGCACTTTTTGTGTAGGACCTGAGACAGGCACTTGTGGAGGACCTATTATCGCACACTCACGTTATCCATAGGCGTAGTGGTGAGCTGTCTTTCTGAGCCGTTCTGCAGCTACCAGTGCCTCTTCTTGTATTTGCACTATGTCTATTTTATTTTAGACAGTATTTGGAGTTTTGTATAACTTACTACATGCTCATACACTTGTGACATCAGGTCTTTGCACACACACTAGTAAAATTTGGATTTGTATTATTTTCCTTGGATTTAAATTAATCAGTACATTTTCTACTTTCATTAATATTGCTAGGAAAAAGAATACATTATCTAGAAAATTATTAAAGAATGATTGATATATTTTTAATTTATTAGTTTGGCTTGCCTAGTTGTAGTGTTGGGCGCCATCACGATCTTTTGGTGAAACAAGATTTGCAAAACACGGCAGCTACCTCTGAATCTCCGAAATATCAACTGTATGAGAGAATCAACACCCGCTATGTCCATAAGCACCTGGATCTGCACACAAAGTACAGACTCCGGAGGGGATCCTACAGCCCAAGCGCCATAATCCGCACGGACAACTCACGTGCTATAATATCCTGCACGGACAACTCACATGCCATATATCCTTACCTCACTGACACGCCCTCGGCCTTACTCAGTCCTCAACCTCTCTAGTCTCTCGGGCTCTCGAAAATCACAAAGATCAGCCCAAACAAAGATAACATAGTGAATCAACAAATGTCAAGAAAGACTGAGGTATGATGCACAAGTAAAATCATGACTAAGTACAAGACATCAATTAGCAAATAATTCAACAAGTACGTGACCTCTGTGGGTCCCAACAGTACTATCACATAGCCTAAGCATAATTTTTAACATGATTGACAATCATATTTCTTTAACACAAAGAGAGAATATGGCTAACAATAAGTTATTCAACTTTACAGTTTCACGGGACGGACCAAGTGGTAATCCCTTCGGTACACGCCCACACGCTCGTCACCTATCATGTGTGTCACCTCCAAAATAATCACATGACACAAAAATTCGGAGTTTCACACCCTCGGGACAAGATTTATAAATGTTACTTACCTCAAAACGTGAAATCTTTTACTTTGGTATGCCTTTGCCTCGCAAATCGATCTCTGGATGCCTCGAATCTAGTCACAATAATTCGTTTCAGTCAATAAAATTTATTGGAATTAATTGAATAAGAAAATACTAATTTTTCATAAAAATCCGAAATTTAGCTCAAAACTTGCTTGTGGGGCCCACGTCTCGGAACCCGACAAAAGTTACAAAATCCAAAAGCCCATTCAACCACGAGTCTATAACCATACTAATTTTACCAAAATCCGACCTCAATTCGACCTCCAAATCTTCAAATCTTATTTTCAAATCCCTAAGTTCAAATCCCCAATTTACACCTCCAAAACATGTAATCTAGTCGGATTATTCGATGATAATTCAATATTATAGAGTAGAAAGGATCACAAGGGACTTACCTCAAAATTTCCCGTGATTTCTCGCTCAAATATCGCCTCACCCGCTTTTGGAAATGACAAAATCTCGGACTCTTCTTTTTTTAACATTCTAACCACTTGCGGCTCCATTTCTGCATCTGCGATCAAAGCTCCGCTTCTGTGGAAACATCACTTAAGCCTGCCTCCGCTTCTACGATCAAGGGACCGCATTTGCACTCATCACAAGTGCGGAATTTCCCTCGCACATGCGACCACTGCCTCACAGCCCTCTACTCGCATCTGTGCTTGCCAAGCTCTCTTCTGCGAACTCGCACCTACGATGGAATTTCTGCATGTGCGATTGCATCAGATGGTAGAAACTTTTGCTTTTTCTCTAAGTTCAAATTTGACCCGTTAATCATTCGAAACTCACCCCAGGCCCCCAGAACCTCAACCAAATATACCAACAAGTTCTAAAACATCATACGAACTTAGTCGAACCTTCAAATCACCTCAAACAATGCTAAAACCATGAATCATACCCCAATTCAAGCCTAATGAACTTTGAAATTTTAGGTTTCGACCCCGAATTCAAAAAGTCAACCCCCGGTCAAACTTCCCAAAAATTCAACTTTCAGCATTTCAAGACAAATTCTACTACGGACCTCCAAATAATTTTCTGAACATGCTCCTAATTCCAGATTCACCATACAGAGCTATTGGAATCATCAAAATTCAAATCCAAGGTTTTTTACATATAAATCCACATCCGGTCAATTTTTCTAACTTAAAATTTTAAATTATGAGAATAAGTGACTCATTTCACTCTGAATTCCTTCCGGACCCGAACCAACTCACCTGATAAGTCATAAATCAATTGTAAGGCATAAATTGAGCAGTAAATGGGGGAACGGGATTATAATACTCAAAAAAACTGGCCGGGTGATAGTAAGAACGACCCGTCTGAGCGTGTCTGTAAGAACGACCCGTACTGCGGTAAAACTGACCCCCTGAAGGAACACCGCTGAAATCACCTGAACTATGAGGCCTCTTAGCCTCCATTTCAACCTGTTCCTGGCTGTGAACCATCTCAATTTGACGAGCAATGTCGACCACCTCGTCGAAAGTAGCACCAGACACTCTCTCTCTAGTCATGAGTAATCGCAGCTAAAAAGTGAGGCCATCTATGAACCTACTGATCCTTTGTCTGTCTGTGGGAATCAAGCAGATAGCATGACGGGCCAATTCTAAAAATCTCATCTCATACTGTGTCATGGACATATCACCTTGACGAAGCTGCTCGAACTGCCTACGCAGCTCCTCTCTGCGGGACTGAGGCACAAACTTCTCCAGGAATAGACTGGAGAACTGTTGCCAGGTAAGGGGTGTTGCGCCGACCGGCCTACACCTCTCGTAAGCCTCCCACCATCTGAAGGCAGCCCAAGAAAACTGAAAAGTAGTGAACGAGACCCCACTGGTCTCTAGAATACCCGTTGTCTGAAGAATCCATTGACACTTATCCAGAAAACCCTGAGCATCCTCTGACTCAGCACCGCTGAATGGTGGAGGTTGAAGCCTCTCAAATCTCTCAAGTCTCCTCTGCTCATCATCTGCCATAACAAGAAATACCGAGCCTGAGAAGCTACAACTGGTTGGGCCGGTAGTGCCCCTGGTATATAAAGTCTCTGTACTACCTGGTCTAGAGTACAGGCAATAGGGGTATGAGTACCTCCCCCGGCCTGAGAAGTGGCAGGTGTCGCCTGAGCCGAAACCACCTGAGCAAGACCAGTGCAAACTGTCAATATCCGGGTCAAAGTCTATTGAAGGTCTGGAATCTCAATAGGCACAACTGGTGCCTAAGCTGGTCTTGTCAGCTCAGCTATATCTGGAATCTGCTCCTGACCTGGAGCAACTGGTGGTACTACAGGTGCGGGTCCAACTGTGGTACGAGCTACCATGACCCCGACCTCTCGTGGCCTTAACTAGTGGAACCGGTGGCTGACCGTCTGATCCGGTAATACGTGTTCTCACCATCTGTGAGAGAATAGAATAACAGAAATTTAGTTTCCGAAATCAACAAATTCACATGACAGAATACAAGAAAGTGAAATTTTCCTAAAGGCTATGTAGCCTCTCGAAGATAAGTACAGACGTCTCCGTATCGACCCGCAAGACTCTGCTAAACATGCTCATGACGCGTGAGACCTATGTATCCTACGCTCTGATACCAACTTGTCACGACCCAAAATCTCAATCTGTTGTGATGGCGCTTATCTCGATACTAGACAAGCCGATAATATCAATAAACCATAATTTCTTTTAAGTTTGAAAATATAATATTTAAATACAATACAAAATCCCACAAATACTGATACGAACACTCCCTAAAACCTGGTGTCACTGAGTACATAAGCATCTAATATGAATACAAGTCTGAAAATAAATACGGTCTATAATAGTCTAAGACCAAAAATAAGGTACACAAGGAGATAGGGAAGGAGATACAAGGTCTGCGAAACACAACAGCTACCTCTGAATCTTCGGAAGATCAACTGTACGAGAGAATCAACACCCGCTATGTCCAGAAGCACCTGGATCTACACACGAATTGTAGGGTATAGTATGAGTACAACCAACTCAGCAAGTAACAATAATAACTAAGGAACTGAAGATAGTGACGAGCTACACAGTTATTGTTCATTTTCAGTAATTCCACCAAAGAATAGACATGCTTTCAATGGTAAAACATGCAATCTAGTCGGAATATTCAATGGTAATTCAATATTATAAAGTAGAAAGGATCACAAGGGACTTACCTCAAAATTTTCCGTGATTTTTCGCTCAAATATTGCATCACCCGCTTTTGGAAATGACAAAATCTCGGACTCTTCTTTTTTTAACATTCTAACCAGGAGTTTCGCACCTGCGGTTCCATTTCCACATCTGCGATCAAAGCTCCGCTTCTGTGAAAATGTCACTTAAGCCTGCCTCTGCTTCTACGATCAAGGGACCGCATCTGCGCTCATCGCAGGTGCGGAATTTTCCTCGCACCTGCGACCACTGCCTCACAGCCCTCTGCCCGCATCTGCACTTGCCAAGCTCGCTTCTGCGAGCTCGCACCTACGATAGAATTTCCGCAGGTGCGATTGCATCAGATGGTAGAAACTTCAACTTTTTCTTCTAAGTCCGAATTTGATCCGTTAATCATCCGAAACTCACCCCAGGCCCCCGGGACCTCAACCAAATATACCAACAAGTTCTAAAATATCATACGAACTTAGTCGAACCTTCAATCACCTCAAACAACGCTAAAACCATGAATCATACCCCCAATTCAAGCCTAATGAACTTTAAAATTTTAAGTTTCTACAAACAATGCTGAAACCTATCAAATCACATCAGATTGACCTCAAATGTTGCATACAAGTCATAAATGATATAACAGACCTATTAAAATTTTTAGAATCGGATTTCGACCCCGATATCAAAAAGTCAACCCCCGGTCAAACTTCCCAAAAATTTAACTTTCGGCATTTCAAGTCAAATTGCACTACTGACCTCCAAATAATTTTTCGAACACGCTCCTAAGTTTAAAATCACGATACAGAGCTATTGGAATCATCAAAATTCAAATCTAAGGTCGTTTATACATAAATTCACATCCGGTCAACTTTTCTAACTTAAAATTTTAAATTATGAGACTAAGTGACTCATTTCACTCCAAATTCCTTTCGGACCCGAACCAACTAACCCGATAAGTCATAAATCAATTGTAAGGCATAAATTGAACAGTAAATGGGGGAACGAGGTTATAATACTCAAAACGACTAGGTTGTTACAGAACCATACTTTCGTACCTTAGCAATTAATTTGTAATATTTGATTAATTAAATGAATCCAAATAATCTAATAATTTATTTACTAACAATTAATATCTCAAAGTACTAAATTGAAACTCTGGCCCAAATCCACACTAGACCATGGAGCATCTAAGAGAATTACAAAAGACATCATATGAATAAATGAGCCTCCACGAACAATGTGGCGGCTCACCTCAATAATCGAATCAACTCTAGCGAACTCGCCGGCTACCAGCTTCGTCTTCACCAATAATATCTGCATAGACATGCAGGTAAGGAGTGAGTTACGTAATCCAGTAAGATCATCGACTCGCTACTCTGAATACCTCTGGAACAAGTGTTAGAAAATACAAACAGACAACGAGCACAAAAATAACATGCACAAAAAATCTTTCACCATATAATAACTTTATAAGGTCCAAACTATTATTCAACAACAACATTATATATTTCAGCACAATCTACACTAAGGGCTTGTTATAAACGACAGTGCAGAAAATTAACCAAAAACCTCCAACAAGTCCACGACAGCATACATTACGCCCCAAATCTACAACAGCAGCATATACAATGCCCCAAATATATCAAGAAGCATACACAATGCTTGAGTGATGTACAAAAGCATACATAATGCCCCAATATCATGGCTCACAGCCGTATCAAACTATCAAACTATCAAACTCTAACACCATGGCTCACAACCGTATCAAACTATCAATAAAATAATATATTTGCGGCTAATCTAAGACCACCGATTCTGCCAAGCGCACGCTTGTCCCAACACATGGACTAGGCAGAGAAAATACATTTTCAAAAAGGATTTTAGAAAAGCAAGCATCAAAGCTTAAAGTCTCACTTACCTCGCTAACACCAACCAAACGACATTCAATAGCCTCAATCTAAAAAAAAAATATTAATTAACTATGTCAATGCCTAAGTCCAAACCTCGAAGCAAATTGTAAATTTGGTTTAACTCATTCCTCCATGGGTCAGAGATATATATAATTATTTTCTCACTATAAGTCAACATAGTTATTCAATTAAAATNCATGGGGATTCCACATAGAGTTCTGATAAGTGCTGCATATTTCCACAGAATTTTGGAAATTTTCTTAAACTTGTGCATTCACGAAGGTTGAGAGTCTCAAGAGATTCCATGGAAACAAATTTTGGAAGCTTCTTAAGTTTTTTACAACCCCGCAAATCCAATTCTTTAAGCATTCTGCAATGTCCAAGAGATGGATGGACCTCTTCCAAATTCATACACTCACGCAAACTTAGTGTCTCCAAGTTTGGCATATCACCAAAATTAGGGCTCTTTGTTAACCTGAGGCTCTTGGTTAGATCCAAATGCTTCAACTTGTTCAATCTCTGGAATATAAAACATAATGTTTCTGTCAGCTTAACTAGTAGTAATAGAAATATTGCGATTGTATTTTGTGGAGGGAAAACAAAAAGAGAGAGGGAGAAGAGAAGGTTGTTACAGAATTGACGGAAAATGCAAGCTAATTAAAACGGAAAAGTTTCGTTTTCAGAATGGTCATTAAAGTAAGTAGACTGNGAGAACAAGTTCTTCAAGCTTCTTCAAATTACAGAGGCTGTTGGGCAAACTTACAAGATCTTCACATCCTTTCAGATTGAGATATTCGAGGTTGCTCAGATTCCCAATGGATGAAGGCAGTTCTCTTATCCCGGTAGAATCCAGATTGAGAAATTCGAGGTTGCTCAGATCCCCAATGGATGAAGGCAGTTCTCTTATCCCTGTAATTTTTATGGTCAGTCCTTTCAAGGAATGCATATCTCCATTGATTTCTGGAAATGTATCTAATTTTGGGCAATTAGATATCTTGAGTCGTCTAAGGGACTTCATCTGAATAGAGTTTGGAAGCTTCTTTAAATTCTCACAGTCTTCTAAAACTAACTCAATAAGCTTCTTTTGAACTATAACAGATAGGGAAAGCTCTACCAATCTAGAACAATGGTATATATAAAGTTCCTCCAATTGCTCTGATTCAAAAAGGTTGTTTGGCATTGCTAGTTTCCTGCTATCTGAAATTTTCAGAAATCTAAGAATTTGAATGCTAGTGTCTGGAATACTTTCAAGATCTTCACAATCTCTCAAATGTAATTTGCTTAGACCACTGAGAGAAGGGGGTAAGCTTCTTATCCATGGGGATTCCACATAGAGTTCTGATAAGTGCTGCATATTTCCACAGAATTTTGGAAATTTTCTTAAACTTGTGCATTCACGAAGGTTGAGAGTCTCAAGAGATTCCATGGAAACAAATTTTGGAAGCTTCTTAAGTTTTTTACAACCCCGCAAATCCAATTCTTTAAGCATTCTGCAATGTCCAAGAGATGGATGGACCTCTTCCAAATTCATACACTCACGCAAACTTAGTGTCTCCAAGTTTGGCATATCACCAAAATTAGGGCTCTTTGTTAACCTGAGGCTCTTGGTTAGATCCAAATGCTTCAACTTGTTCAATCTCTGGAATATAAAACATAATGTTTCTGTCAGCTTAACTAGTAATAATAGAAATATTGCGATTGTATTTTGTGGAGGGAAAACAAAAAGAGAGAGGGAGAAGAGAAGGTTGTTACAGAATTGACGGAAAATGCAAGCTAATTAAAACGGAAAAGTTTCGTTTTCAGAATGGTCATTAAAGTAAGTAGACTGGACGAGAAAAACAAATTAAACAGTAGCTAATGTGGAAAATGGAAACGAGTTTTCAGTTTTGTTTTTGAGATACGTAATTGTCTTAACATCTAAATAAATATTTCTTCTCTTTTAATTTAACAATGAAAATAAAACCTTTTTTAATATCATAGATCCTTTTTAGATTTTGCTTTTTTAAATATTGAAAATCAAATATTTATAGGGCTTACGTCGTGAGGGAGTACCCGGCTCTAACACTTCAAACCCTAGGCTTACATGTCATCTTTAGAGAAGTGATAAATTAAATTATACAAGGGAAAAACTAAAGTTTTTAAACCATTGGCTCTGATACCAGTTATTGGACTAAAACGGCCCAAAGATACTCTTAAGTCTCAACATGGCATGATATTGTCCGCTTTGGGCCAAGCCCGCACGATTTTACCAAAAGACCTCACACTATTAAGAGTATCTAACTCCTTATAAGTAACTTATTTTTCTTTTCTACTTTCCATGTAAGACTTTGTTCACACTCCCAACAAGAAATTCAAGATGTTCTACAATTATAAAAATTTGTTCATAATTATTAGAAATTGTGAAATCCAAATATTAAAGAAACTTCAAATGAAAATAGTTTCTGTACTATTCTTTGTGATAAAGTACTTCATTTTAAGTTATTTATAACCTCGTTCCCACAGAAAGCAAATATAGCTATATTTGTGTGGTTTTTAACGGTTCCATCCTTTAGTCATATTATGGTGTCTATATTCTTTTTTTCAACATCTGTTCTTCCTGTTGACTTAATATTTCTCTTCAACCATTGAAAGAATGCAATATTCAGTATTATTATAAGAAAGCGGAAGAGGAAGACGGTAAAGGGTGGGGAGCTCTTCTTACGAAGATGCACAATTTAGGACGCAATTTTGATGTTTCACTCATAAAATTGAACCCTGCCTTTATTTCATTACTAAAATGGTGCTAAGCTCCCGCTATTCAGGAAAGATCAAGAAAAACCAAAGTTGGAAAAGACGAAGAAAAACAAATGAGAAGGCAATCAACACAAATTCTTCATTAGAATTAATACTACTTTTACTTGCAGTTAAAACATTGAATGTGAGACTGAGATTGTACAAGTTTTATCTAAATCACAATAATTAAGAAAGTTGTTGTTAAGAAAATGGATAACATCTGAGGTTAAATGGCAGTACATGTTACAATAATATTTTAGCATATGTGTGGACTAGCCTGTAAATAGAGAGCTGTATAAATACAGTATCTAAGTACTACTGTATATTTTAGGCATTGATACATTTTATTAGAATTCATGTTGTTTTAAGCCGTTAGACTTGTCATTAAGCTCTCGATCGACGGTGAATGTACTCTGATTTAGTATTGTTGATGATATCTAAGTTGTTGTCACATTTTAAGTCAATGTCTGGTATGAAGTCTTCTTATCATTCCATATTTGTACTTATATACATTTTTTCCACACGTTAATTTACACTGCTTTATAAAATTAGGCCGAGGTAGTATGTTCCATCACTGTCTCTGTGACATTATTGTGAAGAGGTCCAACTCCTAAGAAGGTGCCAGGGAACTATTTGTTGTCCACTTTCTTTTGTTTTTTTTACTTGAGTTGAACCTGAAATGGCATGGACCAACCGACCAAGGCCGACCTCACAGTTCTTATCTTTGTGCTTTAAACATGGTCTTTCTTTCTTTGTGGCAAATTGAACACATCATTACTACGTAAAACTATCTTATAAGTGTCAAATTCACATTTATTGATAGCTCACACAATTGGTCACTCCGGTGGTTAATAATAGTAACAACATGTTTGGCCAAGCTTCTAAAACCAACTTATTTTGAAAAGTTTTTCTCAAAAGCTATGTTGCTCGAACTTTTCGAAAATATCGATGAGTGTGTGTCAGATCCTCCAAACGTAGTGTATCACGGGTGCGGGTGTTGTTTGGGGAGTCTACGCAACATAGCTCAAAAGTGTTTTTCAAAAAGTACTTTTGGCGAGAAACAGTTTGTATTTGGCTAATTAATTTGAAAATTACTTTTGAGTCGTAATTATCTAAGTTGCTCGGACTCAGGTGCGAGTATCCGATACGGGGACGGATTCGAGTATCGGATTCGGAAAAATCTAAATTTTAAGATTCGGGGGTGTGGATCCGGATATGAATACGGCTGCGGGAATTCTGTTAATAAAAAATAGAGCTATAAAAATATTGTAAATTTTGAGAGATATTCTGTGAAAAACTTACATGAATATTGTAGAATTCAATCTTTCATTCTCCAAGATGGACATTATTCTTTCATTCTCCTAAATATGTTTTATTTTTCATTTTGAGAAATAAAATTCTCAATTTTTCTCCCAAATTTGTCGATGAACTCCGGTCAAAGTGTCCAAAGTCAGTTGACTGAATCCGGGACGGGGACGGAACCAAAATCGAAGAGTCCGCGCAACTTAGGTACTTACTGTTTGGACAAACTTCTAAAAAGTGCTTTTTAAGTGTATTTTTCCTTTAAAAGCTTGGTCAAACAACCTAATAGCCTGTTTGGCCAAGCTACAAAAATCAGCTTATTGAGAAGTGCTTTTTTTCAAAAGTGCTTTTTTCAAAAGTACTTTTGGTGAGAAGCAGTTTATGTTTGGCTAATTAATTTGAAAAACACTTCTGAGTAGCAATTAGTATTTGTCCAAGCTTTTAAAAACTGCTTCTAAGTGTATTTTTCTCAAAAGTGCTTTCGAAGAGAAAGTACTTTTTTCTGGTTCTCCAAAACTGCTTCTGCTTCTACTTCTCCTCAAAATTATTTTTTTTTTCTTTCAAGAGCTTGGCCAAACACTTCAACTTTGACAAAAAATACTTGATTTTAGAATTGAAGGAGCTTGGTCAAACGGACTATAACTCTAGAAGAAAAAGAAAACTTTTGGCCAAACAAAACATTTGGCGAAAAAAGAAGCTTGGCCAAACGGACGGTAAGACTTTTATACCTTTTTCACTATTCATATTCTTTATGGGAAACTTCTTATCACCTTCCTATTTCATGTCATAAAAATTGTAGTCCAACTTTTTCACTATTGTAGTGAGAAATTAAAGAGTGAAACAAAGAAGAACGCCTGAAAAAGGAGCAGTGATGAAAAAGGAGAAAAAAAAGTAAAGTTGAAAAGACAAAACAAAAGGCAAAAAAATACTAAAAGGGAAGCAAAATTAAAGAAAATGATGCTCCAATCTCGCTACCCAGATGTTTACACGAAGAAAACTCAACAAAATTGGTGCTTAGAACAATTAAAGAGTGATAAAAAATTGGGGATTCCTAGCCTTAAATTGGGATTCCTCAAGTTTGGGAGACTAGAAATTCTTGCATAAGTGATAATAATTCATTTTTTATCCGTCTTAAATATGAGTCGGGTAGTAATTAGATTTGGGTGTAATTGGATGTAATTACACAGTTTAACATGTTTGTCTGACCAATTAATTACTTGGTTAGCATAGAATTTGGTGTAATTGGAAATGTGTAATTATAATTGGTGGTAATTACATTGTGTAATTGCATGGTTACTTTTTAATTTCTTTCTTTTTTGTTTTTATTTTAATTTATTTTCTTTATAACTTTTTATTTCTATTATTTTAATTTTTTATTTTAATTTTTAAACATATTTTTCTTTATACAATATTTATCTTTTATTTCTCTATCTTTACTTCTTGTGATTTCATGTAATTGCTTGTATATTTTATTTTTTTCATTTAGTGTAACTGCGTTATTATTCTAGTTTTTGAAACTACACCTCCTAATATTAAAAATAATGAGTCATTAATAAATTTGGCATATTATGAGTGATGTCATTAAAGTAGAATTTCGTTGTTTAATAGGGTTATAAACTTATTATGTTTCCTAATCTTAAGTTGTATTGGAACTTATTTTTATTATGTTGAAATTTGACATATGTTAAACTTTTGTTTTTTTTGGATTTGAAATTGTGTCATATTTATGGTTCCATTTTACTTGTTATTTCACATTGTATGTTATTCATTTTTTAGTTAAAATTGATAGATTAGTTTTGTCAAATATTTGAATAATATTATGACATTATATTTATAAATATTAATTTATTTTATAAAAATGCATTCTATGATATTCTTACAAGACGTATGTTTTTAGTTTTTATAATTAATTAAACAAAATATTATTAATTTGAAAAATATATATATCAATTATTTTTACAATATTAGTTATAAATATATGATGACTAATTAATTTATATTCAAGAAAAAATATGCTAAATACCAAATCTAATATCATTTATACTTATATAAAATTATTTATAGGCATATATTTATTATATTAACTTTTAAGTTTGATAATTACTTTATTTAAAATTTAATATAACTATATAATTATACGTGTGCAACCAAACGGTACGCTTGTAATTATACTATAATTATATTATGACAAACAAACAGATCTTCGTAATTACAATATTATGTAATTACTAGCCAAATAATTACACTAATTTCAATTACCTGGTGGCTTTCCAAACATACCGTTAGTAAATAAAGGTATTTTGTGTGCCGCTTTTGGTACGAATAATCTCAATTCGGGCGCACAATTCCACTAATTTTCACATGATATTTATTATGTCCCAACACCATCACATAGTATAAGGTAATTCTGTCTTCCAACAGTAGAAATTGTTTTGCAATATTTATAGGTAAATTTGGATATTTTCAACGTGATATCTAAATTCTTCAAATATTTTGAATAAAATTACATACTTATAAACTATTACGAATATATAAAAAGTACGCTTTACTATTTTACATTTAAATTTGCTTCTATTATGCAGGGGCATATACATTTTGATTAGTAGGTTAGCAAACTATTGATTGAGATTTATCGAGAGCTCGAGAAATGATAATTTCTAGTAATTTCTTATATTTTGCTGAGTGAAGTTTCAAATCCCAAATCTTATTGTAATTGTCTGTTTGATATCTCAATTGCAGGAATCCAGTAGTGAATTCGAGAATTGAAAAACCGAGCTAGGAGTTTTGCGGAGAAACTCGAAAATCACAGTTATGAAATAAAAAAAGTTGTAATTGAGAGAGAGAAGTTCTAGTAGTATTATCAATGATGATTCTCAAATGATACAATGTAATCATTTTATGAATGAATACATGACTCTTTCCGGAAGATTCTTATTTCTCAACTAACTAACTAACTAACTAACATTATCTGTCAGCTGAATTGGACTCAACTAACTGCTAAGTGATTTTGCTGAGCTGGTTGCAATCACGTTGTATTTTGTATATCAATTCTCCCTCCTGCGGAAGATCCTTGACCACAAGGATCAAAATGAGGGAACCTGATCTTTAGTACAATAAGAAATTCCCATGTAGCATCATCTGTAGGTAAACCTATCCACTTAACTAGGACATGAGCCACAACTTTATTCTCCTAAGCACCATTCTCCTTTCTAAAATAAACTCGGATTATAGCAATGAGGGCTGGCAATATCAGTACTAGGAGGATAAGTGATATGTTTGGGCAATTCATAACATTTCTTTAGTAGGGATACATGCATAGTGAGATATTTCTCTACTGCTGGGGAAAATTGGAGAGTATATGCCACAACTCCCACCTTCTTGATAATCTAAAATGGTCCATAGTATTTAGCAGCCAATTTATGGAATGGTCCATAGTTTTAATTCTCTATTGATCAGAGTGTTGTCTACATCAGCCGAAGCTGATTCACCTAGCAGATAAGGTAAGTGCAGAGGAGGTGATATTCCAAAAAGGGCCTCATAGGAGTTGTTGATACCCAATTTTGCCCTCATATTTTATAAAATATTCTATAAACTCTCAAAATATCATTTTGCATTATTACCCAATTTACAAGAGTCATATAAGTATTTTTTATAATTTTTAAAGTTTTAAAATTGATTGTCTTGTATTTAAATTGTTCAAATATTTATTAATTATTTTGGGATGATTTACTCATAGAATTTCTTTTTTATACCCACACATGTGTTTTATAACATTTTACCTTATTTCATATAACTACATTTGTATTTTTGAGCTATTTACATAATTTTTGTTATAATAGCCTATATTCTATACATAATTATATTTATTATATTATTTATGCAAAAATAGTATTTTTTTAATATTTTTACAATGTTAAGATATTATTTTTAAGTATTTTACTGCATAAATAATATTTTTATTATTTATTAATTAATTAATATAAATTATTTTAATAACTTTCATGTATTTAAATGATGGCCCAATTTTGTGTTGATTTCGGACCAAACTTATGGCTCAAAATCCTTGGCTCAATTCCCCAGCCCAAACTAGACGACCCCTTTAATAAACTC
>AWOL01S0036429.1:19925-42483 GCA_000715115.1 Nicotiana otophora | reverse complement strand
CCCTCGTTTCCCCTTTGATCTTGGCTGTTGATCTTAAATGATCAACGACCCATAACATCCATTCCACTCTCTTTATATTCCCTCGCCCAAACCCTAGAGACCCATTTTCCCTCCAAGCTTCCTATGTATTCTCTCCATCTCTCTACCCTCACACCAAACCCTAGCCGATCATGGAGCCTCTCTCCTATTCCTTCCTTATACACGTTCATACGCGGTTTCTACTTACCTTTTCTGCTATTATCACTCAGTTATGGTGACTTTCGTTACCATTATACTTATGGCAAGTTCTATTCTCACAGATCTGGCTTTGATTGTATGGTTCTGGGTATAATTGTGGTTCTATACACTTAAGAAGAGAAATTTCTCTTGTATATGGTGTGTCTCCGGTGATTCTACCGTGATTGGGGCTTGTCAACGATTTTCCCTAAGTCCGAATCCAAATAGGGTTCAGAGTTCTTACTTCCTCTGTTTATTTTAAGTATGCAAGGAATATTTTCTTTCCTTTTTGTGTTGATTGATTATATTTCCTTGTTTGTTTGTCCAAGCTTGCTACTATATAAACCCCTTCCATGTTCCCCTTCTAGGACCTAACAACTACAGCTACAACTATTATTACAACTACTGTTCTCACACTCTCACTCATTTTATACTATTCTGAGACTTTTGATTTTGGCTGGCTGAAAGCCAAGGTCACTGGAATCCGTTCATTAACCTCTTCCAGTGCAAGCACTGCTTAGAGCCCACTTTGAGGCTCTTATGAACTTTGAAGCACTAGACATTTGGGGTTTCATTGTTCTCCTGCAATCGCCGCTATTTCTGAGATTTTGAGTTTCTCATTCTTTGTTCGCTTTGTTTGCAACTGGTTAGTACTTCATACCTCCGCAATTTTACTTTCTTCTATTTGTGTTTGTGATATCTGCACTGGTGCTACTTGGATTTTTGAGTTAATGTTGTTTCGATAGTATGCCACTTTGTATACAAGCCTGTTTGTCTTAATACCATTCTGTAGTGTCAATAGCTTCAACTCTGTTTAAGTCCTGATTTTAACTCATGCATAGTTAACTAAGTTGATTCATGATGTTTGCTTGGTTCGTAATTAAACTTGATTGATGTTTGTCGCACCTTGTTTTGATTTATTATACTAAAACCCTAAGGAAACTATGTTCTTGCTGAGAATTGATCTCTTCCTGTTGAATCCTTTATTCATAACTTATTATTTCTCTGCAAATCATGTGACAATATTGTCTAAATGCTTAGCCTAATGTGCTCTCCTTCCACTGCTAGCCTTAATGAATGCCCATTATATGTGTCCAACCTGAATGATTTCTAATCATTATGTTTATGTATAGCTGGTTACTTATACTTGTTGCTTGTTATGAGTTTATGCCTTATATTCTTGTGAGGAACTAATTCATGCCCAGAATTTGTCCAAATGAACTATTTTCTGCCGAGTCCGTCATGTAAAATCTGTTATTTTTTTAGAGTCAATTCATAAGGAATCTATATGCTAATACTATCTTTGTGTTACACTCATTATGATTAGGCTTCCTATTGATTGATTGTTTGTCTGTTTGTTATGTGTAATTTTCATTACTTGACTATGATTCTGTTTGACCTTCTTAACTTAAACTCCTCAGTTCAAAATCCTTTTAGAGCTAACTATGGATCATGCTCCATTCTGAACTTATTCTGGAAAAACTTAGCATGTTCATCGCGTATGTGTCTAGTATGTTTACCCTGTTAACCCCAAATGGCATGTCTCCCTAACTCCTCTAGTGTTATGTATATCTTTAGCATGATATCATGTGCTTAATGATTTAACCAATGTTGTTAGTTTTCCATGACAAATTTATCATGTTAGAAATTAAGTCTATTGATTCTCTTAGTTTCTTATTCTTTACTTAATCAATCCTGTCACTCTTGCTTCTGAAGTACCAGTGTGTTTATGAATCCTATTAAATGTCACACAATCATGTCTCTATGAGGTATTCCTTCAGGGCTGTTTAGTTAATTTTCATGTGTGGTCCATTAACTTAGTTGGTTAAGTGGTCAATATTATAATTGTGGGGCTTGATATTAGTTCATGTGTGGCTTTGGGTTGTGCAAATCGACATACTCTCCTGTTGGGAGATGCATTTGTATCTAGACTTGCCATTCGAGTGAAAGAGTCTGTTGAAGGCCCAGACAGTATTGGGTTGCTTTCGTTTGGGCATGCTCTTGGGCCTGCAGTTATTCCCTGTGTAATATTCGTATTTTTTTCATTATCTGGGTATGTCATAATATGTAAACAAATGATTGCGGATTAGTAATAATGGGGGTTGTGATACTTTAATTTTCGCCTAAATGGGTTGAAAACCTATCCATAGGATCTGTTTACTTTGCTTGCTATTTGTTTGACGTGCTACACATAGAAATCATGGCTATAGAAAATCACACATCTCACTTAACTTGTCTAATATCCGCAAATTATTCAAAACATATTGATTTGAGTAAATGTTGTGCTTGTTTCCATGTCTAATGATATGTGCTATTAGACAGCATATTTATAGGAACCAAACGCCAATAATTACTTGTTTAGTTATTAGACAGCATGCCTATAGAACGCAATAATACACGCCTTTGCTAATGCTCATCTAGATACCATGACTATAAGGTTTTAACTAGTTGAATAATCGGCCACTTTTGTTGTTTATTATGTTGCCCTCCTAGACGACATGCCTATAGGAACAAGCATGATAAAATCAAGTTCAAACATCAACTATTAGAAGTCCTGCCCATAGGATACTGTTACTCGCTTAAGAAGCATGTCTATAAAATCAAACGCTGGTAATTCAGAGTTTTCAAATAGTTTTACTACCTCATTGCGCAAATAATTTAAAGATTATGCCTATAGGGCTTTTAATACATGTAATCTACATGTTCGTTAGTCTAAAACAACAATACTGCATGTACGACACTTGAAATCAGAATCACATAGAGGCCATGTCTAAAGGACTTAATTACTCTAATATGTCTTAATTCTGAAAATATTTATTGCCTAATATAAGAATCTGCCCGCGTGCATTTGTTTCTTGCGTGTGGAGGCTAACTTGAGCCATTTATTGTCTTTGCGTGTAGTTTCACATGTTTTGAATGCGCAAGTAGTTCTAGGTAAAGTCTAGAACCACCCAAATAGTAGGTCCAAAGCCTCCTGGATCATATGCATGGGACAGGTAGTGTACGCATAGGACATGGTTTAGAATTGAATTAGAGCGCTTTAATTAAAAAACTTTAACATAGTAAATGGGTAGCAGGAGATGATAGTCTGTTTCCCCTGAATAATATGAGCAACTCCCTATCCTAAGGGAGTTGCGAAGTATTATTTAAGTTGCACGGGGTGATCCTTTAGGCTAAAAAACTTAGGACCCCCCCCTTTTATATGTTTAGTGTTCGCACTGTATCTCTTGAACTTAGAATAATTAAGTTGTATCCTACAACCTCTTAAGACTTGTACTGGTTATTTATATATAATTTATTTCTTGTACGATTTCCTTTACACTTGTCTACATCATAGTAGAACTTTTAAATTCCTTGTCTTCCCTCGCTTACATGGTCACATAAGACAATCCAATAATCTCACATAGCATAAACTTCGGTCGGGATGCACAGTTGTGGACCTCGAAGAGTGCTTAACACCTTCTCTTTGAAGTAATTTGAGCCCTTACCCGATCTTTGGTGACGTAGACTAATTAAACAAAGTTATTCGCAAGTAGGTGCCTTAACACACTTTAAAATCGTTAAGTGACGACTCTTCTCTTTTAATAATACCCATTTAAAAGAGTCGTCACATGTCGAAACCCGCTTTCGATAGAAAAAGGGGCGAGATAGCATGGCGACTCTGTTAGGGATATACTTAGGCTTTTACCGTAATAAATTTTGCTTGCGTGGGATTATTCATCGAATTGCTTTATTTGATTTCTTTCATGTACCTCCCTTTTCCCATCCCCTTATTTGCTCGAAATTGCTACATCATGAACTTCCCTTCCCCGTCTCCTTTATTTTCTTCATTTAATTATGTTTTTCAAATTTTGCGAACCATGCTAACTATTTCCTTTGTCTTTTCTTTTCCCTTTCTCTTTCGCTTATTTTGTTGCATTATTTAATACTGCCTTTATGTGCTTTCACCATGTAAATTACTTGAATATATGTTATCACTTTCGCACAAGCATATTTTCAATATCATGTTCACTCGTGTCAATTATCAACATAGCGGCGCTTGATGAGTGTCCGCACTTTTTTGTAAATACCCTTGTCAAATCGGAAAAGCTTATTAGCGGTAGATTAGTCGATCAGCGGTGTAGTCGACGGTCCTGTATATTTCCCTCTCAAGTCGTCCGCTTGAGGGTATCAGTCTAGACCCTTACAGAAGCCTACTCTAATTGAAAATGTGCATGCATCATGTTGAACCTAGGATGGATGAATACCCTTGGTAAATTCAGTCCATTTAGATAACCTTGCCCAAAGTCTAATGGGATTTTTACAATCTCGAGTGATAACTTCATACTTTATGTGCATTATTTGGAGAAGCATGTGCTAATATGCTGAATATTTATTGTCTTAAACTATTCTAATTTAGGAGGGGAAGGGCTAACTCATTCAAAGCATCCTTATCTCTTGTGCCTTCCCCATAACAGCTTATTTTTATATCTATATCTCTTACATAACTATATTTATTCGCTTGCTATTTATTTCAAAGCACTCAGGACATATTTTTCAAAATCACTCCACGCTTAACACAATCAAGTCCTGAACATTTCTTAGACTTCTATTCTTAGGCTCAAATAATGCAAATCTTGGGCCTGAACAATCTATCTTCCCGTCCCACGGTCATATCCTCATATTTTGCCAAAATGAAGGATTACATCCATTATTTACATAAAAAGACTGATCTATCATTATCATCAGTCATAGTTAATGGCGTGATTTCTTTCTCAAAGGATATTTCATCTCAACTGTCCTTGTGTGGGTATAACTTTTTCAAAATGATATTACCCTTCAATTGTCGCTATCCTCTATTCAACCCACTCCAAATCATGCCTTAGGGCTAGCATCCAAATAATGTCATTTTTAGATATTCATTCTATATCCCAACTTATGTAATACTCGAGCTATATAAAACTCTTAACTTGGGTTCTTCAGACTTTTTTGTCCAACTGGCATAATATTCTATTTTTAAAAGATAGGGCATTTCGCTTATTCATACAATCAATCTCCGCTCTGTCAATGTAATTCAACTTTACTTAGCAGTCAAATGTGGCATAATAGTTTGTTTCCTTGCATATCTTGCACGTCTTTATATCCAAGGCATAACATCCAAAGTCCTAGGAGGTTAGACCCATGCGTTTTCTTTCGGCACTTTGTTTGCTTAACTCTAGAATATGCGCCCGAGTCTTAGTTCGTTGGGACCTTCCCGAGAATTGCAGTCTTAATGGTCAATACCACTCAAGCGCTACACTATTACTATACCAATCTCCAGCCACTCCACCCACCCACCCATGATACTCTTCTACAACTATTTTGTCTAAGCTCGATCTTGTTGTAACACTTTGTCCTTTTGGAGAATTCAACGGGACTTTAATAGAGGACTATCCTATCATATACATCTTGCACTCTCAAACGATTCTATAAGTTTCAAACCTGAACTATGCTTGATCTGATTTCCGTTTAAGAGGGTATATGTAGGCAGCCATGTGGATTCGGTCACATCATAATAAAATTTCCATTCCCCCTACAGTCTGGAACCGGGGCAAGATTTTGATTTTTGTCAATATCATTACGTCAAGAATCGCCAAGAAGTGTATTGCCTGGAGTATGCATTTAAACTGGGGCAGAATTTTGAGGAGGGTCCTCAAAATTCTGAGTTGAGAAGGTTGCAATGTCTCAAAGCGTGTCACAGTCTCCAATTCGACAAAATTATTTGTTTTATACATCATCACATATTTTGAACAATTGCATTTCTCACAAATAATTTATCACAAATGCATATTTTTGAAAATTTTATTTCTGTAGTAGCCAGATGTTACCCGGGGTGACTCGAACAAGCCATCAAGACGAGGAGCAAAAGCAAAATGAGGAATCAAAGGCACGATCCCCCCCCCCCCCCCCCCCTCCAAAACTCACAATCTTTCTTTGGACAGTGGCATAACGGACATAACAAGCACATCCACAAATATATACAACAAGACCACTATCTTCACACCGATATATGTCACCAAGCAAAAACGCGTCAAGATAAGGATCACTTTCCCTCTCACATTTAATCGTCACTTTATTTGTATAGGGCTAAGCAATGCCCTCATTCTTTGCATAGGGCTAAGCACCGACCTCACCATTGCATAAGGCTAAGCACTGCCTTTCTCTGTATAGGTCTAAGCACTGCCATCATTCTTTGCATAGGGCTAAGCACTGCCCTCACCATTGTATAGGGCTAAGCATTGTCTTTCTCTGTATAGGGCTAAGCACCGCCCTCATTCTTTGCATAAGACTAAGCACTACCTTCCTCTGCATAAGACTAAATATTGTCTCTATCACATTGCATGAAGCTAAGCATTGCCTCCACTATTGCATAAAGCTAAACACTGTCATTCTTTGCATGAGACTAAGCATTGTCTCTATTACATTGCATGAGGCTAAGTACTGCCCCCGCTATCGTATAAGGCTAAAAACTGCCTTTCTTTGCATGAAGCTAAGTACTGTCTCAATTACATCACATGAGGCTAAGCACTGCCTTCACTATTGCATAAGGCTAAATGTTGCCTTTCTCTACATAGGGCTAAGCACGCCCCTCATCACATACAAGGCTAAGCGCTGCCTTGTTTCGTTTTCGCATATGACTAAGCATCACATGTTCCCTCTATCAAATAATTAATATCTCCGCATCTTTGCATTTCATAGGCTGAAACATCACCACGTTGTCCGAAGGCATCATAGTCTAAAGGCATCATCCTCACAGCCCGAAGACATCATGCCATGGCCTAAGGATCTTTCAAAACTATATATCATTATTCAAAGGCGTCATATTCCAGAGACACCATCCTCATGGCCCGAGGACACCATTTCACAGCCTGCGAATCCCTTATCATACGCTTCATGGCCTAGGACGTCATGGTCTAAGGACATCATGCTCATCATCTAAAGACAACTCTCATGGTCCGAAGGGAATTTGTATCATGTTTAAATTTCTGCAATAACCCTATATATTCGCGTGCATTGTGTTTTAAGTTTTGCAGGTAACATGGGAGGTAACCATTCTACAAATGGGAGCAATTCTCGCTCAGGTTTATGTTCACAATGTTCACATCTTTTGATTATTTCAAACATAACCAATGATCGGTAATTGATTACTCTTTATTCCGTAATCGCCCGGAATTTATCTCGAATATCCGTAACATTCAAATTCACACTCATAGCTCCACCTGAAATTATCTGTTACTCACAACACTATCCTATCCAAGAGATCCTTTTTCGAAACACACGACCACTCTTATAACAACTCCATCGATTTTCGTTCGACGTTGGATCTAGAACTACATATGGCCCGATTCCCGTAACACCAGAGATATGTAGGCAACTCAAAAACTAGTGTTCGGACCCCATTATTTCAAACACATATCATCCTCGCTCGTTTCGGACAAAATTGGTCATCACTTTCTTTACCCGACAACTCTTTCATTATTTTCGAGTAAAGAGGGGTAACTGTTGATAACCAATTTTGCCCTCATATTTTATAAAATATTTTAGACACTTTCAAAATATTATTTTACATTATTAGCCAATTTACAAGAGTCATATATATATTTTCTATAATTGTTTATAATTTGTAAAGCTTTAAAATTAATTTTCTTGCATTTAAATTGTTCAAATATTTATTAATTATCCTTTAAAATTATTTTGGTATGATTTAATCATTCAAATTTATTATTTATACCCACACGTGTGTTTTATAACATTTTACCTCATTTGATATAACATTTTATACATTTTTTGTAATAATAGCCTATAATCTATACATAATTATATTTATTGCATTATTTATGCTAAAATAGTATTTTTATATTTTTACATTGTTAAGATATTATTTTCAAGTATTTTACTGCACAAATAATATTTTTATTATTTATTTATTATAAATTATTTTTAATAAATTTTGTGTATTTAAACTATGGCCCAATTATGAATTGATTTCGGACCACAATTATGGCTCAAAATCCTCAGCCCAGTTCCCCAGCCCAAACCAGACGACCCCTTTAATAAACCCGACCGCGACTCGTCTCAAGGACCTGCCCCGTTTCCCCTTTGATCCTGGTCGTTGATCTTAAATGATCAACGGCCCTTCCCCTCTCTTTATATTCCTTAGCCCAAACCCTAAAGACCCATTTCCCCTCCCAGCCGCCTCTGTATTCTCTCCACTCTCACACCAAACCCTAGCCGCCCATGAAGACTCTCTTTTATTCCTTCCTTATACGCATTCATACGCGGATTCTACTTACCTTTTCTGCTATTATCACTTAGTTATGGTGACTTTCGTTACCATTATACTTATGGCAAGTTCGATTCTCGCAAATCTAGCTTTGATTCTATGGTTCTGGGTGCGATTGTGGTTCTATACACTTAAGAAGAGAAAATTTCTCTTTTATTTGGTGTGCCTTTGGTGATTCTGCCATGATTGGGGCTTGTGAACAATTTGCCCTAAGTCCGACTCCAACTAGGGTTCGGAGTTCTTACTTCCTCTATTTATTTTAAGTATGCATATAATATTTTCTTTCTTTTTTGTGTTGATTGATTATATTTTCTTGTTTGTTCGTCCAAGTTTTTTTTATGGCGATTAATGAAATTTTATTAATTACCGAGTAGCTGTACAAAACGAAGGCAAAACAAACTAGTTCACGCCCCTCTCAAAAACTATATCCTATGCAACTAGAAGCCTTAAAACATCCAGACACCTATAGTGGACGTCAAAACACCTATAATGAACAAATAAACTCAAATAATTTCCTGTTGCCTCTAATTCTTATACACAGATAATTCTTCAGGTCATGTAGTATTGCCTCCCTACTTTTGGCTTTGTGTTGATACACCCGATTATTATTATCAATCCATAATTCATATATAACATTAGCAAAGCATGCCTTTAGTGGAACACCTGGTGCAGTTCTTCTTTTAGCTATCTCAGAAACCCACTGCCATTCCAATTCCCAATTCAAGATGGTTCTTTGTCACTTCATCCTACTTAGCACATCCTGTTAGATTGATCTTGAGTAAGAACCTTCAAAAAAGATATGCGAAGAGGTTTCTGGGCAGGAGTTACATAACATACATACACTATCCATACTAATGCCCTAACTCAGTAGGACATCTTTGGTTCTTATTTTACCGAGCAATTCTAGCCATATAATGAATACTTGTTTAGGAGCAGTAGCATTGTGACAAGTTAAGTTCTTCCAAGGAGCATTTACTATTGTACCTCTTAAAGTTTTATAAGCAGTTGTAATCTGAAACTTTCCCCTCTTGGTTAGCAGAGAACAAGTATTTAGTTTCTGCCAATTCTTTCTTATATTCATTGTTTTCCTAATCATCCATGAAGCCTGATTTGGCACCACCAAAGTGAATAGATCCAATTTCTTTATATAGTATGTATGTATCCATGCGATCCGTAATTTCTCCTTGTTCATCCAAGCTTACTATATATAACCCATTCCATGTTCCCTTTCTAGGACCTAACAACTACTGCTACTACTACTATTACCACTATTGTTCTCTTACTCTCACTCATTCTATACAATTCTGAGACTTTTGATTTTGGCCGGTTGAAAGCCAAGGCCACCAAAATCCGTTCGTTAGCCTCCTCTAGTGCAAGCATTGCTGGAGCCTACTTTGACTCTTGTGAACTTTGAAGCACTAGAGATTTGGGGTTTCATTGTTCTCATGCAACCGCCACTATTTCTGAGATTTTGAGTTTCTCATTCTTTGTTCGCCTTGTTTGCAACTGGTTAGTACTTCATACCCTTGCAATTCTACTTCCTTTTGTTTGTGTTTGTGATACGTGCACTAGTGCTACTTGGATTTCTTTGAGTTAATGTAATTACGACATTATGCCACTCTGTATACAAGCCTGTTTGTCTTAATACCATTTTGCAATAGCTTCAACTCTGTTCAAGTCCTGATTTTAACTCATGCATAGTTAGCTAAGTTGATTCATGGTGTTTACTTGGTTCGTAATTAAACCTGATTAATGTTTGTCGCACCTTGTTTTGATTTCTTGTACTAAAACCCTTAGGAAACTATATTCTTGCTCAGAATTGCTCTCTTCATGTTGAATCCTTTATGCATAACTTGTTGTTTCTCTGCAAATCATGTGACAATACTGTCTAAATGCTTAGCCTAATGTGCTCTCCTCCCACTTCTAGCCTTAATGCATGCCTATTATATGAACTGAAAACCTAGGTTCCAGCTGTCCGGCAAGGTTGTGATGGTATATTTCCAGTTGTTGCATTTTGAAGTGCAGCTTCTGTGGTTTGAGTTACATGCGATAATAAGGTGGTCCCAAAAAGATCTACGCGCAGCTGGTCTGTTACAAAAAGTGGTGGGTGGTCAAAAACAGCAATCTTTGTGGAGTATTCCAGTTGCTGCCTTTCTTAGCTAGTTTATGTGCTACAACATTTTGCTCTATGTACGCATGATTAATTGGAGGGTCATGCAGCCTGTGGAGGAGGTGCCTGCAATCAGAGATAACATTAGCATACATGGGATTTTCTTTTTTTAACGGTGTAATTACCTCAGTAGCGTCACCATTTATCTCAATTGGTATTACGTTCCATTGGCCAGCTAACTTGAGCCCTTGTAATAAAGCCTACAGTTCTGCATGTATACTAGAAGTTTTGGTAATGCCGCCATTATAGCCGATAATACATGCTCCTGTATGATTACGAATGACCTCCCCTCCAATTCCATATTTCCCTGTGTGGACTAAAGCTGCACCATCCGAATTGAGCATATAGTGATTGTAAGGGGGAGGCTCTCATTTTGTATTTCGCTTAGTATGTTTGCTATGATAATTACTAGCGAAATATGTATATTCGATTGCCTGATGGAGTGTAACGACCCGGCCGGTCGTTTTGAGTATTATAACTCCGTTCCCCTATTTACTGCTCAAGTTATGCTTTACAATGGTTTTATGACTCACCCGGTTAGTTGGTTCGGGTCTGGAAGGATTTCGGAGTGAATTGAGACACTACGTCTCATAATTAAAAATTTAAGTTGCAAAAGTTGACCGGATATTGACTTATGAGTAAACGACCTCATATTCGAATTCTGATGATTCCAATAGCTCTGTGTGATGATTTTGGACTTAGGAACATGTCCGGAAAAGTTTTTTGGAGGTCCGTAGTAGAATTAGGCTTGAAATGGCGAAAGTCGAATTTTTGGGAAGTTTGACCGGGGGGGTGAATTTTTTATATCGGGGTCGGAATCCGATTCTGAAAAATTATAATAGGTTTGTTATGTCATTTATGACTTGTGTGCAAAATTTGAGGTCCATCGGACTTGATTTGATAGGTTCCGGCATCATTTGTTGAAATTTGAAATTTCAAAGTTCAATAAGCTTGAATTGGGATATGATTCGTAGTTTTAGTGTTGTTTGATGTGATTTGAAGACTCGACTAAGTTTGTATGATGTTTCAGGACTTATTGGTGTATTTGGTTGGGGTTCCGGGGGCTCCGGGTGAGTTCCGGGATGGTTTCGGATCCTTTTTCCTTATTTTGCAACTGCTGGAACTGGTGTCTGGTATTGTTCTTCGCGAACGCGAAGTGTCTCACCCGTTCGCGAAGAAGGATTTTAGGTTGCTGGGATTTGCCCATCGCAAACGCGATGAAGGAGACGCGAACGCGAAGAAGAGGCTGGGGACGCCTACGCAAACGCGAGTGGGCGGACGCGAACGCGAAAAGGAAAGGGAGCTGAGGGCCTTCCTGGCATTAAGCCTTCGCAAACGCGGCTTGTGTCTCGCGAACACGAAGGGCAGAGGTAGAAAGCCATCGCGAACTCGATGAGGAGGTCGCGAACGCGGAAAAGGAATCTTGGCAGCACATTTTTGTGATTCGCGAACGCGAAACTATGGTCGCGAACGCGATGAAGGCATTTCTGGGCAGAATTAAAAATTCCAAAACGGGGGTTTTGAGTTCATAATACAAAATCGAATTGGAAGCTCGGTAGAAGGCGATTTTTGGAGAGATTCTTGCGTGAGTGTTTAGGGTAAGTGCTTTTTATCCAGTTTTTTAAAATTTTCATGATTATGCCTTTGAATCCATCATTTAATGGGTGAATTAAGTTGAACAATTTAAAAAACCCTCTTGGTTTAATTTGAAGATTTGAGGGTCGAGTTGAGGTCGAATTTTGGTAAAATTGGTATGGCTAGACTCGTGGTTGAATGAGCTTTCGAATTTTATAACTTTTTTCGGGTTCCGAGACGTGGGACCCATGGGCAATTTTGACCTAAATTTCAGATTTTGCTGGAAAATTAGTATTTTCTTATGGAATTAATTTCAATAAATTTTATTGACTAAATCGAATTATTTATGGGTAGATTCGAGGCGTTTGGAGGCTAATTCATGAGGCAAAGGCATAGCAGAGTAGAGAATTACACTATTTGAGGTAAGTAACAGTTCTAAATTTGGTCCCGAGGGTATGAAACCCCGGATTATGTGTTATATGATTGGTTTTGAGGTGACGCACATGCTAGGTGACGGGTGTGTGGGCGTGCACCGTAGGAATTGTGACTTGGTCAAATTCCATAGAACTGTATAGTTGAATAATTTGTTGATACCAGTACATTCTCTATGTGTTAGAGAAAATTGAGTTGAGACTCGTATTATAAATCATGCTTAGACATATGATGTTATTATTGGTACCCACTGGGGTCATTTCTGTGGTTGAATAATACGTTCAAATTGTAATTTCACACTCGGTCATGTTTATTCATTTCATATCATATCCTAGTCTCTGTTGCTATTTATTAATACATCATATTATCATTTTAGGCTGATTATCATGATTTCTGAGAGCCCGAGAAACTGGAGAGGTTGATGACTGAGTGAGGCCGAGGGCCTAATTATGAGGATATTTATGGGATCGGGATGCACGCCGCAATATGTTTCATTGATTTATGCCATAATTGGCTTGATATAATGCTTGGGCTGAAGGAGCCCCTCCGGAGTTTGTACATACCCCCAGTGAGCGCAGGTACCTACTGAGTGCGAGTGCCGAGTGATGAGCGACTGTGAGGAAAGAGTGACTGTGAGGTTGGAGTGAAAGGGAGGACCGAGTGACTGTTGCTGTGAGAGGATGCATTGATTGTATTATTTGCTGCATTTCAGCTGTCATATATCACTATTTTGGAAATCTCGGGAAAATATTATTTTCTGTTTCAGTCAAATTTGATATGAAATTTCTGTGAAATTTTAAATGTTGAACTTGAGAGCATGCCTACCCTTTCATGTTGAAAAGTACTGTATTTGGACTTAGCTGAGAAGCTCGTCACTACTTTTAGTTCCTTATTTATTATTGTTACTTACTGAGTTGGTTGTACTCATACTACACCCTGTAATTCGTGTGCAGATCCAGGTGATCCCGGACACAATGAGTGTTGATTCTTTTACACAGTTGATTTTTCGGAGATTCATAGGTAGCTGCTATGTTTCGCAGACCTTGTCTCTCCTTCCCTATCCTTTTGCTTATTGTATTTGGTCTCAGATTATTATAGATCGGGTTTTCCCAGACTTGTAATGTATAGATGCTCATGTACTCAGTGATACCGGGTTTTTGGGAGTGTGTTTATTTCTTATGTTTGTGGGATTTACTCTTAAACCTAATTATTATGTTTTCAGTATTTAAATGAAATTGTAGGTTATTGGTATTGTCGGCTTGCTTAGTATTGAGATAGGCGCCATCACGGCAGGTTAGGATTTCAGGTCGTGAGAAGTTGGTATCAGAGCCTAGGTTACATAGGTCTCACGAGTCATGAGCAGGTTTAGTAGAGTCTTGCAGATCGGTACGGAGACATCTATACTTATCTTCGAGAGGCTGCCTAACCCTTAGGAAAATTTTACTTTCTTGTATTCTGTCGTGCGAAATGTTGATTTCGGAAACTAAATTTCTGTGATTCTATTCTCTCAGAAATGGTGAGGACACGTACTACCGGATCAGACGGTCAGCCACCAGCGACACCAGTTAGGGCCGCGAGTGGCCGGGGCTATGGTAGAGGCAGGGGACGAGGTAGAGATCGAGGTATAGCTCGTACCACAGTTGGACCAGCACCTATAGTACTACCAGTTGCTCCAACTCTGGAGCAGATTCTAGATATAGCTGAGCCGATAAGACCAACTCAGGCACCAGCTGTGCCCATTGTGATTCCAGGCCTTCAGGAGGCTTTGGCCCAGATATTGACAGTTTGTACTGGCCTTGCTGAGGTGGTTTTGGCTCAGGCCGCACCTGCCACTTCTCATGCCAGGGGAGATACTCATACCCTGTTGTCCGTACTCCAGATCAGGTAGTATAGAGACTTCAGATACCGGGGGAACAACCAGCCCAGCCAGTTGTAGTTGCTAAGGCCCCGGTAGTCCATGTTATGGCAGATGATGAGCAGAAGAGACTTGAGAGATTTGGGAGGCTTCGACCTCCATCATTTAGCGGTGCAGAGTCAGAAGATGCTCAGGGTTTTTTGGATAAGTGCCAGTGGATGCTTCGGACAGCGGGTATTTTGGATACGAGTGGGGTCTCGTTCACTACTTTTCAGTTTTCTGGAGTTGCTTTCAGATGGTGGGAGGCTTATGAGACGGTTGGTGTAGTACCACTTACATGGCAGGAGTTCTCCGTCCTCTTTTTGGAGAAGTTCGTGCGGTAGTCTCGTAGAGAGGAGCTGCGCAGACAGTTTGGGCAGTTACGTCAGGATGGCATGTTTGTGACGTAGTACGAGATGAGATTCTCCGAGTTGGCTGGTCACGTAGTTTGGTTGGTTCCTACTGATAGGGAGAGGATTAGGAGGTTCATTGATAGCCTCACATATCAGCTACGGTTACATGTGACTCGGGAGAGAGTATCTGGTGCTACTTTTGATGAGGTAGTTGACATTGCTCGGCATATAGAGATGGTCCGTAGTCAGGAACGTGGAGAGAGGGAGGCCAAGAGGCCTCGTGGTCTAGGTGATTTCAACGGTGTTCCTTCAAGGGGTCAGTTTTACCGCGGTAGGGGTCGTTCTTACAGACACGCTCAGACGGGTCGTTCAGTTCACCATGGTGCGTCATCCGGCCATGGTTCATATAGTTCTCATCAGGGCCAGTCATCTCTCAGCGCCCTCCCAGCTCAGAGTTCGTCTCGTGCCCCTTCAGTTCAGGATTCATTTGCACCGGGTGCTTCTAGCAGTTATTCTGGTTCTTGGGGCCCGATTCAGTCCGCACCACCACCAGTACCGGGGAGCTGCTTTGAGTGCGGGGAATTTGGGCATATGTGGAGGCAGTGTCCTTGTCGCTCGGGAGGTCCAGTACAGCAGAGGAGTCAGACTACGACTTCAGCACCAGTTACTTCACCATCCGCCCAGCCAGCACGGGGAGGGGGTCCGTCAGCTAGGGGTTGCCCAAGAGGGGGAGACCGATCAGGTGGCGGTCAGGCCCGATTCTATGCTTTGCCTGCCAGGCCAGATGTCGTTGCCTCAGATGCAGTGATCACAGGTATTATCTCAGTGTGCCACAGGGAAGCTTCTATATTATTTGATCCTGGTTCTACTTATTTGTATGTATCATCGTACTTTACTCATTATCTGGATATGCCCCGTGAGTCCTTAGTTTCACATGTTCGTGTATCTACGCCACTTGGCGATACTATTATTGTGGACCATGTATATCGGTCTTGTGTGGTAACCATTGGGGGACTGGAGACTAGAGTTGATCTCTTATTGCTTAGTATGGTTGATTTCAATGTAAACCTGGGTATGGATTGGTTGTCTCCATGTCATGCCATTCTGAACTGTCACGCAAAAACCGTGATGTTGGCGATGCAGGGGTTGCCGAAGGTCGAATGGAGAGGTTCTCTAGATCATGTTCCCAACAGGGTAATTTCTTATTTAAATGCCCAACGTATGGTTGGGAAGGTGTGTTTGTCATATTTGGATTTTGTGAGAGATGTTGATGCAGATACTCCTACTATTGTTTCAGTACCGGTAGTGAGAGACTTTCCGGATGTATTTCCTACAGACCTGCCGGGTATGTCGCCCGACAGGGATATTGATTTCGGTATTGACTTGGTACAGGGCACTCAGCCCATTTCTATTCTTCCGTATCATATGGCACCACCTGAGTTAAAAGAAGTGAAAGAGTAACTTCAGGAACTTCTTGATAAGGGGTTCATTAGGCCTAGTGTGTCGCCTTGGGGTGCACCGGTTCTGTTTGTGAAAAAGAAAGATGGTACCATGCGAATGTGTATCGATTACACGCAGTTGAACAAAGTTACAATCAAGAATAAGTATCATTTGCCACGTATTGGTGATTTATTTGACCAATTTCAGGGAGCGAGGGTATTCTTCAAAATTAATTTGAGATCGGGGTATCACCAGTTAAAAATTCGGGATTCGGATATTCTAAAGATGGAATTCAGGACTCATTATGGTCACTATGAATTTCTTGTGATGTCATTTATGCTAACCAATGCCCTAGCAGCATTTATGCACCTGATGAATATCGTATTCCAGCCGTATCTTGACTCATTTGTCGTGGTATTTATTGATGATATCCCGGTGTACTCACGTAGGCAGGAGGAGCATGAATAACGGAAAGGTTATTATCGTCTCTTTGTATAGGGTTTCTCGTCTATGGCGGCGCCTATGACTAAATTGACCCGAAAAGGTGCTCCGTTCAGGTGGTCGGATGAGTGTGAAGAGAGCTTTCAGAAGCTCAAGACAGCTTTGACTACAGCTCCAGTATTGGTGTTGCCTACAGGTTCAGGGTCTTATACTGTGTATTATGACGCATCGCGTATTGGTCTTGGCGCAGTGCTAATGCAAGACGGTAGGGTGATTGCCTATGCATCCAAACAGTTAAAGGTACATAAGAAGAATTATCTGATCCATGGCCTTCAGTTAGCAGCGATTGTTCATGCCTTGAAGATTTGGCGGCATTATTTGTATAGTGTCCATTGTGAGGTTTATATCGATCACCCGAGTCTACAACATCTATTTAAACAAAAGGATCTTAACTTGCGGCGGTGGAGGTGGTTGGAGTTGCTTAAGGATTATGATATCACCATTCTTTATCATCCCGGAAGGGCCAATGTGGTGGCTGATGCCTTGAGTAGTAAGGCGGAGAGTTTGAGTAGCTTAGCATACTTACCGGTAGCAAAGAGGCCTTTAGCCTTATATGTTCAAGCTTTGGCCAACCAGTTTGTTAGATTGGATATTTCCGAGCCGAGTCGAGTTTTGGCTTATGTGGTTTCTCGGTCTTCTTTATATGATTGCATCAGAGAGTGCCAGTATGATGATCCCCATCTGTTTGTCCTTAAGGACACAGTTCAGCATGATGGTGCCAAAAACGTCACTACTGGAGATGACGGTGTATTACGGATACAGGGCAGGATATGTGTGCCTAATGTAGATGGTTTGCGTGAGTTGATTCTCTAGGAAGCTCACAGTTCGCGGTACTCCATTCATCCAGATACCGCAAAGATGTATTAGGATTTGAGGCAGCACTATTGGTGGAGGCGAATGAAGAAAGATATAGTTGGGTTTGTAGCTCGGTGTTTAAATTGTCAACAGGTGAAATACAAACATCAGAGACCGGGAGGATTGCTTCAGAGACTTGAAATTCCGTAGTGGAAATTGGAGTGTATTATCATGGATTTCGTAGTTGGGCTTCCACGAACTTTGAGGAAGTTTGATGTTGTTTGGGTGATTGTAGATCGGTTGACCAAGTCTGCGTATTGAATTCCAGTTGGTACTACTTATTCTTCGGAGTGGTTGGCTGAAATTTATATCCGCGAGATTGTTCGCCTACACGGTGCGCCAATGTCTATCATTTCAGATCGGGGCACGCAGTTTACATCACAGGTTTGGAGAGCAGTGCAACGAGAATTGGCCACACAGGTTCAGTTGAGTACAACATTTCACCTTAAAACGGACGGACAGTCCAAGCGCACTATTCAGATCTTGGAGGACATGCTACGCGCTTGTGTCATTGATTTTGGGGGTTCTTGAGACTAATTTCTTCCACTAGCAGAGTTTACTTATAACAACAGCTACCAATCGAGCATTCAGATGGCTCCGTATGAGGCTTTATATGGGAGACGGTGTCGGTCTCTGGTGGGTTGGTTTGAGCCGGGTGAGACTAGACTATTGGGTACTGACTTGGTTCAGGATGCTTCGGAGAAGGTTAAATTGATACATGAGCGACTTCGCACGGCGCAGTTTAGATAGAAGAGTTATGCCAACCGGAAGGTCCGTGATGTTGCTTATATGGTGGGAGAGAAGGTTCTGCTCAAGATTTCTCCCATGAAGGGTGTGTGGAGGTTCGGGAAGAAGGGCAAGTTGAGCCCTCGATATATTGGTCCTTTTGAGATACTTAAGAAAATTGGAGAGGTGGCTTATAACTTGCTTTGCCACCTAGTCTATCAGGTGTTCATCCAGTATTCCATGTATCCATGCTCCGAAAGTATGTCGGGGATCCGTCTCATATTCTGTATTTCAGGACAATGTAGCTGGATGGTAATTTAACGTATGATATGAAGTCGATGGCTATTTTAGACCGGCAGGTTCGAAAGCTGAGGTCAAAGAACATAGCACCAATGAAGGTATAGTGGAGAGGTCAGCCAGTCGGAGAAGCTACTTGGGAGATTGAGCATGAGATGCGGAGCAAATTTCCACATCTATTTGAGACTCCAGGTATGATTCTAAACCCGTTCGAGGACGAACGTTTGTTTAAGAGTGGGAGAATGTAACGACCCGGCCGGTCATTTTGAGTATCATAACCCCGTTCCCCCATTTTCTATTCAAGTTATGCTTTACAGTTGTTTTATGACTCACCGAGTTAGTTGGTTCGGGTACGGAAGGATTTCGGAGTGAATTGAGATACTTAGTCTTATAATTAAAAACTTAAGTTGGAAAAATTGACCGGATAATGACTTACGTGTAAACGACCTCGTATTCGAATTCTGATGATTCCAATAGCTCCGTGTGGTGATTTTGGAATTAGGAGCATGTCCGAAAAAGTTTTTGGAGGTGCGTAGTGGAATTAGGCTTGAAATGGCGAAAGTCGAATTTTTGAAAAGTTTCACCGGGGGTTGACTTTTTGATATCGGGGTCGGAATCTGATTCTAAAAATTTTAATATGTCCGTTATGTCATTTATGACTTGTGTGCAAAATTTGAGGTCAATCGGACTTGATTTGATAGGTTTCGGCGTTGTTTGTGGAAATTTAAAATTTCAAAGTTCATTAGGCTTGAATTGGGGTACGATTCGTGGTTTTAGCGTTAGTTGATATGATTTCAAGACTCGAATAAGTTCATATGATGTTTTAGGACTTGTTGGTGTATTTGGTTGGGGTCCCGGGGGCCCCGGGTGAGTTCCGGGATGGTTTAGGATCATTTTTTCTTGTTTTGCAACTGATGGAACTAGTGTCTGGTATTTTTCTTCGCGAACGCGAAGGGTCTCACGCGTTCGCGAAGAAGGATTTTGGGCTGCTGGGATTTGCCCATCGCGAACGCGGTGAAGGAGACGCAAACGCGAAAAAAAGGCTGGGGAAGCCTACACGAATGCGAGCGGGCGGGTGAGAACGCGAAGAGGAAAGGGAGCTGAGGGCCTGCCTGGCGTTAAGCCTTCGCGAACACAAAGGGCAGAGGTAGGAAGGCATCGCGAAAACGATGAGGAGGTCGCGAACGCGAAGAAGGAATCTTGGCAGCATATTTTTTGTGCTTCATGAACGCGAAGCTATGGTCGCGAATGCGATGAAGGCATTTCTCGGCAGAATTAAAAGTTTCAAAGTGGGGGTTTTGAATCATAACACAAAATCGAATTGGGAACTCGGTAGAAGGCAATTTTTGGAGAGATTCTTGCGTGGGTGTTTGGGGTAAGTGATTCTTATCCAGTTTTGGTAAATTTCCATGATTATGCCTTTGAATCCATCATTTAATGGGTGAATTAAGTTGAACAATTGTAGTTTAATTTGAAGATTTGAGGATCGACTTGAGGTCGGATTTTGGTAAAATTGGTATGGTTAGACTCGTGGTTGAATGGGCTTTCGAATTTTGTAACTTTTGTCGGATTCCGAGATGAGGGGTCCACTGGCGAATTTTGAGCTAAATTTTGAATTTTGGTAGCAAATTAGTATTTTCTTATGGAATTAATTCCAATAAATTTTATTGACTAAGTAGAATTATTTGTGGCTAGATTCGAGGCGTTTGGAGGTCAATTCACGAGGCAAAGGCATAGAAGAGTAGAGAATTATACTGTTTGAGGTAAGTAACAGTTCTAAATTTGGTCCTGAGGGTATGAAATCCCGGATTATGTGTTATGTGATTGGTTTTGAGGTGACGCACATGCTAGGTGACGGGCGTGTGGGCGTGCACCGTAGGAATTGTGACTTGGTCAAATTCCATAGAACTGTATAGTTGAATAATCTGTTGATACCAGTACATTCTCTATGTGTTAGAGAAAATTGAGCTGAGACTCGTATTATAAATCATGCTTAGACATATGTTGTTATTATTGGTACCCACTGGGGTCATTTCTGTGGTTGAATAATATGTTCAAATTGTAATTTCACACTCAGTCATGTTTATTCATTTCATATCATATCTCAGTCTCTGTTGCTATTTATTAATATATCATATTATCATTTTGGGCTGATTATCATGATTTCTAAGAGTCCGAGAAACTGGAGAGGTTGATGACTGAGTGAGGCCGAGTGCCTAATTGTGAGGATATTTATGGGATCGGGATGCACGCCGTAACATGTTTCATTGATTTATGCCATAATTGGCTTGATATAACGCTTGGGCTGAAGGAGCCCCTCCGGAGTTTGTATATACCCCCAGTGAGCGCAGGTACCTATTGAATGCGAGTACCGAGTGCCGAGTGATAAGTGACTGTGAGGAATGAGCGACTGTGAGGAAAGAGTGACTGTGAGGAAAGAGTGACTGTGAGGAAAGAGTGACTGTGAGGTTGGAGTGAAAGGCAGGACCGAGTGACTGTTGCTGTGAGAGGATGCATTGATTTCATTATTTGATGCATTTCAACTGTCATATATAACTATTTTGGAAATTTTGGAAAAATATTATTTTCTGTTTCAGTCAAATTTGATATGAAATTTCTGTGAAATTTTAAATGTTGAACTTGAGAGCATGCCTACCTTTTCATGTTGGAAAGTACTGTATTTGGACTTAGCTGAGAAGCTCGTCACTACTTTCAGTTCCTTATCTATTATTGTTACTTACTGAGTTAGTTGTACTCATACTACGCCCTGCACTTCGTGTGCAGATCCAGATGATCCCGGACACAGTGGGTGTTGATTCTTTCACACAGTTGATTTTTCGGAGATTCAGAGGTAGCTGCTATGTTTCGCAGACCTTGTTTCTCCTTCCCTATCCTTTTGTTTATTGTATTTGGTCTCAGATTATTATAGATCGGGTTTTCCCAGACTTGTAATGTATAGATGCTCATGTACTCAGTGACACCGGATTTTGGAGAGTGTGTTTATTTCTAATATTTGTGGAATTTACTCTTAAACTTAATTATTATATTTTCAGTATTTAAAAGAAATTGTGGGTTATTGGTGTTATCGGCTTGCCTAGTATTGAGATCGCAACGTGATGTTTATGCCTATCCAAGGGTCGTCCCAAAATTTTATGTGTTGACCAGTACCCACTCTCCATTGAAGTCCTTGTTGACAGAAGGTCCATCCCTTTAGAATTATTTTCATCTTCCACCCACACATGATGGGTCAACTCTCATTCCTATTTTGTAACTTTTACGCATAACGACTAGATTGTGTGACCCGTGCATACTTCGAGAGTTTATTGCTATATGTCTGCTAGGAATATATAGCATCTCCATCAATGAAACTTACAGAAAATTACAGTGTAGTTTTCTTGATCATTTTACCAAATTCATATCCTCGCAAACTTTTTATCTAAATTTTGAGTTCATCATTATGTTCTTGTCTCAAAGGCAAACATAATAAATCTATCAATAAACACAATTTATATAATAATGTTGTTCATGTTTGATATTTTAGTCCTCTGTTTTGAGAAGGATATCTCAGCTATATATTCGCCAACAATACAAACAATCTGAAGACCTATAGTTGATTAAACAACATCCTAGTTTTGGATTTAGGTTAGGACGGATTAAAGCATTCTAGAAAAACAACTAAAGTAAATAGAAGCAATCCCATTACAATCTCGTAACCACTGGCAAGTCTCTGGATTGATCCTCGGAATCCAGCTCTTTTAACTATAGGCTTCCATGCTTGAGCAATCTGGAAGAGGGGG
>AWOL01S0036429.1:1216-19545 GCA_000715115.1 Nicotiana otophora | reverse complement strand
AGGAAGAGAGGGAATCAATTTAAGCTATAGCAAAATTAGCAACACAACATTTAGTTTTCGACAATAAGCTTTGCATGATTTATGTAGAGCTCAAGTTATCCGGGCTTTAATAGCGGAGGGGGAGGTCAAATGATGCATTAAACTATTAATTATACAACGATCATATTAGTTATGCAGGTTTTAGAGTGGGCATGCTTCTATCAGGGTGGACTATATTCACAAGAATGCTCATCAACTGTGCACTTGAATCGTTTTTTGTTCATCAAAGAAACACAAAAGAGAAGTCCGACTTCATCCACTTTTCTTCAAAACATCCCATCTTTTTTAGGTATTCATGTGAAAGCATCCGTTCAGTCGATAATATTTACCAATTATATAAGTATTGTCTCTGTTTTTGTTGGGTATGCAGCATCCATGAATGCCAGAACATGAGGAAAATGTAATGTTCTTTGTAGCGCTTCTTTTAATACACAATATCAAGAATCTGATCAGTATCTTAATTACAAGAAGCAATAAGCATAACAAAACACGACCAACCACAATACGCCATACAGCTATGATCCATGAGGAAGCATTAGAAGGAACAAATCGAATTCTACTTTGGAGAAAAGACAAAAGGATCAGGCCACTGCAATATACCAGAAAATATCTCGTATTTTTTGTGATCATCAATTGATATATGCACGAGTCCATCCTAATAGATAAAGAAGCGTATAGATAACAAATTTACAGCAACATACCTTGTATTCCAAAATGTGTAAGATGCTCCGGTTCCTCCATCCACCTTGAATCCCAACTTCTCTCAGATACCTTCTTTATTGCTTTATCCACTTATTCCAATCAGCCAAACCATCAATTATCTTTTTCCATTCAAAACTAGAGAGACTGAGGCATAGTTGTTGCTGTTGTAATCGAAACTAGAGGGATTGAAGAGGAAGGGAGCAAAGAGCTATGTCCCTACATGAACCATATTGACACAATGATCAACATATATGGAACTTTGGAAGTCATCTAACATAAAGCATCTTTGCAGCATATCAATTTTGGATGACACAGTTCTCATGTCTAGAGCTTTATACAATAGTGGAGAGACTGAAACAAGGATGTGAGTGAGAACCAAGATCTTACCATGCTTGCCAACGGTCTCTGATCAATTATTACAAAACTTATTTACTGATTTGACGTAAACCATGCAAGAAAAGAAACACTGCATCAAATAGAAAGTACAAATAAGTAGTATTCCAACAACAACCCAGTGAATTCCCGGGGATATGGGGAGGATAAGATGAACGCGGCTTTACCCCTACCCTGGAAGAGCAGAGAGGTTGTTTTCGATAAACCCTCGGCTAAAGAAAGAATGAAAAGAAGTAATGGCAACAAGTAGCAACAACAACAAGATAACACTCGAAGCCAAGAAAGCAAGTAAACACCAAGTAGTAATAACAATCTAAGAATACAAATAAGTAGTATTCCAATAAAGTAATAATATAGATAAAACATCCTGAAAGCATATTAATCTCAAGAGTAAAATACATATGACAAGTTTCTACAACTCTTGAAGCAAATTCATCATTTTAAAGTTTCCTTTGCGTAGTTACCCTTGAAATGGATATTAATATTAGAAGGTAGAGAGAATGAATCCAATATCACTTATTATTCTAATGATTTACCTGATTCTCTCTAAATGATATATCTGATACATATCAATTGTTTGCTCCCCTTTTCCATGTGGTAAATATGATATAGTGAGACCTTTTTGTAACAACATTCTTATACAACAGTCATTCACTATAAAAGTCAAATTTTTTGCGGAACTGATTTTTTATGCTATATTTTACCTCTCTATAATAACTTTTTCCCTATAAAAGCAACATCCATCTTTATAGCAGTACGCTCTTTGTAAAATTACCCTTGTATAACAGCCATGTAAAATCTCTAAAATCACCAATAACAAGTTTAAAGATTTTGATCTCAACCTACTGCTACTTGGATTGAGATAGAAAATTCAACTGTTAAGCTATTAGATTGCCTACAAGGGAAAGCTATCAGATACCCGTTTTGGACATAAATCTTTGTCAATTCAAACGTTGTATCCCTAGTAAGAGACTGAAATCTACATAACAAGCTACAATTATATACTTCTTCCATCAATCTTGAAAGAACTTAATCTTCTTCTTTTTTTGAGATGGCAACATATTGTATATTATAATAAAATCAGTACATAGGTTGTACTGAAACCATATTTACAAGTGAGTAGACAAAAGAAAAAAACTTAGTCCTCACGCCTAACGAGATTCTAGGACATCTAGGATTGAAACAGTATCTTCTGCGTAGATTTGTTTACACTAAAAACAAAAAAGCAAAACACAATTAAGCTTGATCTTATGCACAAAATTTCTTCTATCCTCAAAACATCTGGAATTACTTTCTTTCCAGATTGTTCACCAAATACATGCTGGAATAGCTCTCCATCTATCTCTGTCTCTTGCTCCAGTTCCAACTTCATCCCAACTGAAAAGAACTTCAGTAATCTTACTAGGCATTGTCCAAGCTATGCACCTGAGATTAATAAAGATCTTCCATAACTGGTCAGTTATCTTGCAATGTAAAAATAGATGGCTAACTATCTCAACATCTTCTCCACATAAGTGACATCTTGAGCACAATTGAATCCATCTCTTTATACGATTGTCTTGTGTCAGAACAGCATCCTTTATTAGTAACCAAGAAAAACATGCTACCTTGGAATCCTGATTTGCCATATATGCTTCCAAGGCCAGTTGTTAATCTGCTGGTTAGCTTGATTCAGGATCTTGTATGCTGTATTCACCTTATAGATGCCACTGTTATGTCCCTGCCACCTTATTGTGTCCACCCCACTCTGTAAACCTATGAATATCTCCAGATGTTTGATGAAGTCAGTCATTCTGGTCACCTCCCAATCATTCAAACTTCTTCTAAAAACAAGTGTCCATCCTTAGGGGGACCACATTTCAGCTACTGTGTTGTGTTGGTGTTGTGCCAGAACATACATATCAAGGTAGAGGTCCTTTAAGCATCCATCTCCCAATCAGTTATCTTTCCAGAAGGAGGTTTTATTGCCATCTTGCACTTTGATGGATGAGTTGTTCTTTAGAATAGGCCAGAACGACCTGATGGATCTCCATAAGCTAACTCCATATGCTGTATTTACTTCCTTTGTTATCCACTTGTCTTCCTCACCATATTTGGCTTTGATCACATTACCCCATAAGGTTTGGGGTTCTTGAGAATACCTCCATAGTCATTTCATCTTGAGAGTCTTGCTATGGTCCTTCAAATTCCCGATGCCTAGTCCACCATGAGCTCTGCCAACTATAAGAGATTTCCACTTGACTAAGTGAAAAACCCTTTTTTCTCTGTTCCCTTAGACACAAAAAGGTTCTTCTTAGTTTGTCCAATCTCTGTATGATTCCTGCAGGAATAGGGAAGAGTGACATCATATATGTTGAGAGTGTATCTAAAACTGAGTTGATGAGGGTGAGTCTTCCTCCATTGATAGGTACTGGGATTTCCATCGGGACAGCTAAAGAATTTAATCTTCTAATAGCTTTAAAATGAGTGTTTTAGAGTTTAAATCTTTGTATATTTAGTTATAAATTTATTATAATGTATTATCTTTCTTTTAATTATATGGATATTTTGGGGGCATTTAAATTTGACTTTTCTTTACTGGAACCTAAAGACAAGCATATATTTCTCTAAAATAGTAAGGCTATTTACAAATGTTAGGATTGTTTTCTTAATTTATTTCCTTTCAGTTAAATAATTTCAAGTTCCCTTACTAGTATAAAATTCAAGGGGGAAAATTAAAACAAGTATAATTGCCCTGATAATGATATCACCGGGTAGCGGGTACCTTGCGCTTAGTAAAGAGAGACATAGAAGCAGAGGCCTAAAGCATCAAGGCAAAAATGAAGAATGGTAGGACTAATATCAGGCACATTTCTCGACAAAATGGTAAAATAAAATAACAATTAATGGAGTGATCAACTTGTAGTGAGAAAGAGGATCCCGTTCCAGTTTGTCTCAAGGAAACAAGCGCTTACTTGCAAAGCTCCCCGCGCTTAGCTTTTTATGTTGAGCAATTGCTCCATCATTACATCTTCTTTGTTTTAAATATCTGATCGAATAGATGCTTCCTACATCAAAGAAACATGAAATTAACGGTGAAAGTACATATATTTTACACGAGAATTCTCAAGATATCTTCAAGGCTAACCTTCATTTATGCTATCAAAGTAAGAGCTTTCTCATGATCCAATCAAAGTCAAGCAAGCTAGTTGGTTCTCATTTTCCCCTGCCATCTTTCTCCTTTTCTTTCTCTTTCTCGGAGCGTCGTCCATCTTCCTTAATGGCTTATCACACACTCCAATCAGCTCAACATTCTGAAATTCGTGTTCCTTTTGTACTACCGTTGCTGCTTGATCCACCTCTAGATCTTTATTCTCATAGTACAAATGTAGTCCCCTCCCTGTTGCGATGTTATTTTCAACAAACGCCTGCGAACTAGAAGTGCATGATGAGTACTCTTGTTGTTTAAATACCATTGAACAACCAATTTCAGTTGTCACTGCATTATCTTTTAGCGGAACTGGATGGAGTTTGGGACTGTGTCACACGTTGCTTCCTTCTCCATCTCCTAACTTTATTCTCATACTCCAAGCGAATTCCCCAGCATCCTTCCTTCCCTGACATTACAGAAACCTCAAATAGGCAATAATCATTTGGGTTCTTCGCTTTGGTGCCTAAAGGCTTAAAATGGTCCCGAAATATTTGAAATGGTATGTAGATAAAAAGCATGGCGGGAGCAGGATTATCATTTGGCGACTCATATAAGCAAAGGGGATCTTCCGAGCCAAGTAATGTTTCTAGGCCAGATAATCTGCAGACCAATGTAGGAGTAACTTTTGAATCTTTTTCCCCTCCATGAACTTGGTAGCATATCGAAAAACCCATGAATTTATCAGTATACCAAGATGGGTTCAGATTAACTGAGATTCTGTTTTGATTTATAAACTGATAAGTGAAAAACTCGGGAATTTTGCCTTGGGGAAATGAAATGCTAAATCTTATCCACCTTTGGCGGAAGAAGCCATTCTGAAACAAAAAAGCTCAGTTTTAATACATATGAATAATTTGACAAGAATATTCAACATTCATATATGTGAGGGAGATAAAAACCTGGATAGATCTCCTAAGAAAATGATGTAGGAACTTGAACACATTAACTTGGTTACTTGTGACAGTTCTGCATTCGGTTATTTCATGACCACACCATGATATTGAGATCTCTTCCAAGTTAACACACTTGAATACCAGATCTCTGATGCTCTTCAAGGCTAAATGATAGTCTGCACATAGCACCCGTAAATTCGGGGGTAGCTCTCCTGGCAGTTCAGTAAGACCCTTACAGAATTGTACGTTCAGACACTCAAGGCATAAGAGTTCGTTGATGCTGTTAGGTAAACAAGAAATATTGCTTCCACTTACATTCAAATATTCCAGAAAGTGCAAAGATCCAAGATCCTCAGGAAGTCCATCCAATATATTGAGATTATTAAGATAAAGATGTGTCAAGGAGGATAAAGCTGAAAGTTGATGCAAAACAAAACTTGAGGAATGTTGAAGTTGTACAACATGTGAGAATCTTAAACTCCACAGTTTGCCAAGCTTGATGATGGAGGGAGGTGGTTGGGAGATTGCAGTTCCTCTTGCATCAAGTAACCTTAACTGTTGCAGATCACCAATGTTTTCCGGAAGATTCTCTAGCTTTTTGCAGCCGTAGAGAATAAGACTTTGAAGATTCGTCAAATTACGGAGACTGTTTGGTAGACTTGCAAGATCTTCACAACCTTCCAGATTGAGAGTATTGAGGCCGCTCAGATTCCCAATGGATGAAGGTAGTTCTCTTATCTCTGTAGAATTCACAGTCAAATGTTTCAAGCAACGCATATCTCCATTGATTTCTGGAAATGTATCTAATCTTGGACAATTATATATACCGAGATAACCAAGGGATTCCATCTGAATGGATTTCGGGAGCTTCTTTAAGTTCTCACATCTGTCTAAGGCTAACCGGACAAGCTTTCTTTGAACTCTAAGAGATATGGGGAGCTCTACCAATCTAGAACAGCGGTGTATACTAAGTTGCTCCAATTGCTCTGATTCAGAGAGGCTGTTTGGCAGCGTTGCAAGTTTATTGCAACCCAAAATGTCCAGATATCTAAGATTTTGAATAATAGTGTCTGGAATACTTTCAAGATCTTCACAATAGTACAAATGTAACTTGCTCAGGCCGCTAAGAGACATGACGGGTAAGCTTCTTATCCAGGGGGATTCCACATAGAGTTCTGATAAGCGCCGCATATTTCCACAGATTTTTGGAAATTTTCTTAAACTTGTGCATTCACGGAGGTTGAGAGTCTCAAGAGATTCCATGGAGACAAATTTTGGAAGCTTCTTAAGTTTGCTACAACCCCTCAAATTCAAAGAAGTAAGCATTCTGCAATGTCCAAGAGAGGGATGGACCTCTTCTAAATTCTTACACCCCTCTAATATTAGTCTCTCCAAGTTTGGCATGTCACCAAAATTAGGTGTTTTTCTTAACCCAAGGCTCTTGCTTAGATCCAAATGCTTCAAGTTGCTCAATCTCTGTTTTCATACAAAGAGTGGAATATAAAACATAATGTTTCAGTGAAATACCAGTTAGTTTAAGTAGTACTAATAGAAATATTGCCATGTATTTTATGGAGGAAAAAGAAAAAGAGAAGAGGAAAGAAAGAGAAGGTTATTACAAAACTGACGGGAAATGCATACTCCCTCCTTTTCAGTTTATGTGAACCTATTTGACTAGGCACGAAGTTTAAGAAAGAAATGAAGACTTTTACAGCTTTGGGGTGTTAAACATCCCAATGTTTGTGTGGCAATAAAAGCTTCTCATTAAGGTTAAAATTGGAAGTTTAAGTTAAATTGTTTTCAAATTTAGAAAGAGATCATTCTTTTTGGAACGAACTAAAAAGAAAATAAGTTCACATAAACTGAAACAGAGGGAGTACTAATTAAAACGGAAAAGTTGCGTTTTCAGAATGCTCATTAAAGTAAGTAGACCGGACGAAAGAAAAAAATTAAAGTAGAGTGTAGCTAATGTGGAAACGAGTTTTCAGCTTTGTTTTTAAATACATTTTGTCTTAACATCTAAATTGATATTTCTTCTCTTTTAATTTAACAATGAAAATAAAACCTTCACCATAATCTCTTTTTAGGTTTTGTAATGTATGTGCGCGCGCGCGTGAAAGAGGGCCCCCTAACGCTTCAGCCCCGGGGCTTACATTCATCTTTAAAGCAGTGATAAATTAGATTGTAAAAAGGAAAAACTGAAGTTTTTATGCCAAGTCAAGTTCTTTATTACTTAGAATACTATCAATAACATTTATCACGTGCAACATTTAAATTGTGGAGTGCTTAATTTATGTGCATTAAACCTAGCCAAAGAAAAAACCTGGAATTTTGTTGTATTGGAGAGAGAGTGTGTGTGTACAAGTATACCTTTGATATTGGCCAAAGTTCGACAAGCCGACTTCCCTTTAAACAAAGGCCAACGAGGTGTGATGGTTCAAACCTCTCCGGCAATAATCTTGAAGGATAATTTGGCCATTCAATCCATCGAAGGCTAGAAGGAAGACAAGTGATAATGCTACGCGAGCAAATAGTTTCAGCCATGACAAGAAAAAGGAAATCTGACCAAACAGTTTCACCAAGTATCAACACCTGTAAGCTTTTCATCCTCTTGAATACCTTGCTATGATTGACACGATCATCTTCAAAATCAAAACCTTTTGGAATCCATAGGCTTTCCACCTTTTTTGTTTTCTGAAAAGGAAGAGATATATATCTATTTGTTAAGGAATTAACAAAAAAAAAAGCAGAAAAAACTCAGCCGAACAAATTAAAGTCACAATACTATGAGCTTACAAAATTATCAAATTAATTAAAATATTCCTTACCAACTTTCCAGCAAAAAGGTCATTAACCTCTTCATGAAGCCATATTCTGCTGTTTGCATACTCTTCCCTTAACATATTTTCACCCATTTCTCTTATCAAACTATGCATCCTAAATGTGTAGTCATATCTACTGAAGGATAAGAGAGATTTTTCGATGAGGCGGCTTATTCCTATCGACTGATGAATACCGCAACTCTTAAGTATTAGTGCCACATGATCCATTGATTTATAATTGTACAAGCTTGCGATATCTAGAAATATCCTCATCTCATCCCTGTTCAATCCATCAAGACCAATCTTAAGTTTTCCTAAAATGTCATCATTAGGGATTTTCTTCAGTCTATCAATTATATCTCTCCATTGCTCTTTGTTTCGTCCACAAAAAGAAGGACCCAAAACTTTAAGAGCTAAAGGGAGCCCGTCAGCATACTTCACCACTTCCCTTGAAAGTTCCTCAAAATCTCTCTCTGGAGAATTTCTATTGAAAGCATGCATATAGAACAGTTCAAGTGCATCATTCTCAGATAACAGTTGGACTTCATACACTTTATCCTCCTTGACATGAGCGATTATGATGTGCTTGTCCCTCGTGGTAATCAAAATTCTACTACCCCTACCAAACCACTCTGTCCCTCCAACTATAAGCTCTAGTTGACTTAGATGGCTTACATCATCAAGAATGACCAAAACTTTCTTCCAGCGAAGCCCATTCTTTATAATTATGGCACCTTCACGTTCACTAGTTATAGGTATATTTTTCCCCAATAGCTTATGGATGAGAGCTTGTTGTAACCATGTAAGTCCCTTTTTCAGGTACATTTCTCCAACATCGCCAAGAAAACAATCAGCTTCAAATTGATGACGATATCTCTCATATATAACACTTGCAATTTCTGTCTTGCCAATACCGCTCATCCCCCATAATCCAATGGAACGAACATCATTTGATTCCGTATCTAATAATGAGATTATTTTCCCAATTTGAGGTTCCATACCCACTAAGCTTCCGGAAGACAGTGGGATAACTTGAAGCGACTTTGGTAATATGTAATCAACTACCTTATTGATGCACTCAACCTCATCCCTACACATTACAACAAAAATAGCCACTATGTAAATTAAGCAGAAGTTAACATAATGTTTTAACAGACTGTTCTCTAAAACAAATGCCCACATTAATGCTACAGGGTAATCAACTACTCATTGTCAATTATAATGTTTTATCTCCAAAAATTTAATCTAGAAATAGTTAGAAGCCTTATCTAGATAAATCAGAAAAATATCTTCCATATATATTCCTTATTCCATAATTTTTACAGTTTACCTGTATCAACTAAAAGTTTTCAAAATATTGCAAAACAAAATCACGATATAATAAGACATATATATGGAGAATCATAAGAAAATCAAGACATCTTCCAATGATGCTAATATACCATATCAAGATGAGGTTATTATCAATTAAACTTGTTTTTTAATTATAAATACAAGTAAACCGACTACATGTCTCTGCTTCGTGGATCTTTTTCTCTTTATAGGCAAAAAACACAGATGATAGTTGTTTGGAAATGTAACTTATAGTTTTGTCCTATTTCCTCTTGCAAAACGAGAAAGCGAAACAGAAGAAAAAAGAAAGCTTACTTATAATTTTTTAGATCATGACCTGATAATTTTCCAGCCTCTGCAAATGCATCCCTCCATCTTTGAACCTTCTCCTTATCATCTTTGTATGTTTCCTCGTGCTTGGAAAATGATTTAGTGAACGGGGGATTTTGATGGCGTACAACAGATGGGCTCACATCATAAAAGATTGGAAGCACAATTTGGTCCAATTCATTTCGGCACTTTATGATGTGGGCAAGCTCCTCTAAGCACCATTTTGAGGATGCATATCTCTTGGAAAATATCACGACAGCAAATCTGGACTCTTCTATGGCTTTCAAAAGTTCAATAGAAATTGATTTTCCCGTTTCCAAACGCTCATCGTCTTTGAAAGCATGGATTCCTCTTTGTTCTAGAGCATTATAGAGATGACTCACAAAGTTTTTACGCGTATCTTCACCTCTAAAACTCAAAAAGACATCATACTTCCAGACTTTGGAAGATGAAGACATACTGGAAGAAAAGCAAGACATTTTTGACGATAACTGGTCGTTATGTTGCTGCTTTACAAGATACATTGCCAAGTCCTCTGCAACTTAAGGGAAACTTCTTGTCATCTTCCTTCTTGTGTTTTTATCCAAGTCTTAACACATATATTCTTTTAGAACTTCCTATAGACAAAGTAGGTTTGGTATAATCAACAACTGCCACCATTGACCAGCCACATAAATTACTGTATTTGTAAGTTAACGTAATTGTCATTCTCAGTTATTTTTATATTTGTTGTTTCAATAATTGAATTGACTTTTCTTTCAGTAATTACCAAACCATTTTATTACAATATCTTTATGTTCTTAAGTTCAATGTCTCTGGAACATCACTATCTGCAACATCTTCGATACAGCACAAAGGCTAACATGGCAAAAGGAATTAACTAAGAAATACAGAAAACCTAGCTTAAAAATAGCATCTTCAACTCTATTTGCTTGTCGATTCAGAAGAAAACCTAACAGCTAAAAGCATTTCTTCAGAGAAATCGAACAAGCGATTTAATTAGAGTAAGTTTATAGTATCAGATTACTCAGATAACTAACCTTCAATTTCCTGTAAAAGTGCAAAAAATGAGAAGCTCGCCCATCTCAATTCATATTCAGTCAGCAGCACAGACCAACGAAATTTTGGGGGAAGAAGAAAGACAGAACGGAGGCGGGAGTTGAAAGTACAGGTTTTTAGGCCCTCCATACAAAAGAAAAATTCATTTTTTCAATTTCTTTTTTCAACGAAAACAAAAAGTGCTTATGCATAAAATTTTGCAAGTTTTTGAAAGATTTTCAAAACCCAAAATTTTGAGGGATTTAACACAAATAGCCAGCGTGGTATTTATTATTTACTTTTTCTAATCATATACATAAATTATACATAATTATACACATTTAATATATTAATTTTACATATATTATACCTCAACAGCAGACTAGTTTTAGTTTAAGTGGTTGAGTGGGCAGTTATTTGGGTTAATTATTCAAAATAGTTTTGAAGACTTTTTCAAAATCTTTTTTTTCACTCACAAAACTGCAATATTTTTTCAAATGAAATGCACGTCCAAACATAACTTCAAATTTCAAATATCATTTTTCAATTTAACTCTAATTACTACTTTTTCGAAAATTATAATTTTAATGTCCAAACGCATACTTATTTAATGCTCAAAAGCTTTTGTCTTTTTTGGGATTATTTGGACTTACTATCTGTCGTCTACGTGTATTAGTTTATTTTGCCACATCATTAAGTGTGAACTACACACATCAATAGGTACAACAACAACAAATCCAGTGAAATTTCACATGTGTAGTTTGTGAAAGTAACGTATACGTAGTTGTTTACCCTAAAAATTCGAGTAACAATTAAACTTATTTAGTGGTTTCAAGGATACATGATTTAATCCAATGCTAATTGATAAACAAGGAATCAAATAGATAATCTGAATAGTAAAATAAATCAAACCAGTGTTCTGGCAGTGCTTTCGACTTCGATTCGAGATGGTCTCGAGTTTGGGTAACAAGAACAATAAAGAACAGAAAATAAACAGTGATGAACAGTAATAGATAGTAAGTGAAATAGAGAAAGCAGTGTATGTGTATGTGTTTATTAGTCAATCCATCTCTCTTACAAATGAATAGGGTCCCCCTTTATATAGTAGAGGAATCCTAAATAAGGTACAATTCTAATAACGGAAACAAATCCCATGATTGGCGTCAATAACCGCTTGCTTCGATCTGTTCCGGGATTTCCGCCGAGATCTTCAGTCGGTTGCTAATATCTCGTCATTCTGTTATTATGCCTTACTCGAAGTCGGTCATGCTCGGTCTCGATCTTCAGCGAGCACTTCGATCTTCATGCTCCATACTCTGCCATTGAGCTCGAGCCTGGTCTATTACGAGCTAACTCTCGAGGTAGCTCCTCGTGCCTATGAAATCGGACATGCCCAATTTCGACCGTATACAGATAATCCCCGCGTTTCTTGAAATAAAATGATAAGAAACGGTTTGAGCCTTGATTTTCCGAAACCTCGATCATGACGTCGTCCTCATCAGATGTGACTGAAATGTCCCGTCGATTCAGTTCCACAAATCATTAATGCCTGTCAGTTAGCGGTCGGCCTCTAGCGCCACCGAACCGTCACCGTGAGCCTATAAATACTTGCTCTTTCATTGAATCAAATTTTACTTTTGCTCTAATTAAAACTCTAAGTCTTCTCACTCTTTTCGTCTCCTCCTTTTCGCCTTCTGTAGAGCCACCTTCGTTAGCACCGAAATCACCAATTTTTCATCTTCCGCTCTTCTTTACTTATACAAATGGCGAAAACCTCAAAGACCGTACCGCAGAAAGAGAAAGCTTCTTGCTTCTCTTCCCGATTGTCCGGCGGCAAGGCGCCGGTAGAGCCGCTTCCCTACGAGTATGTTCGCGGCCTGTGTACTCTAAAATCCGACTTCAAGGTCGAAAACCCTTCATCAATCCCGGGCCGATGTGAGCATGTGTCGATGTACTGTGATCGATAATGAAGAGCCACCTCGAGGCCATGAAGAGGGACTGTAACTGGGGTCCCGAAGTCGTGGTGCAAATTCCTACTCCCGAAGAGAGCACCACCGCTTATGTGGAGGGGTTCCTAAGTGTTTACACTTACCCCTTCACATGGGTCCCCTCGACCCAGTGATTATTGATCTCTGTAAAATATATCAGGTTACTCTCGGCCAAATCCACCCCTCTATGGCGTATAGTAATCATGTTGTGCTTCTTCTCTAGCAAGGCCGATGGGCTAGAGTTTACTATAAATCACCTCATGCGGTTGTACCGGCCTCGAATCTATCGAGGACTAATCAGGTTCCAACACCGGGCAACGAAGGCCTTGATCTCGAGCATCGACGAGGACAAGGATAGGGGTTGGATGAGCCATTTTATACGAGTGAGGACCCGCGACATTATCCCGGAAGAGAAAACGTCATTCCCTGAGGAGTGGAACTTTGACCGTAAGTGATCTTTTAAACTTTGTTCTTCGTACCTTCTTCGACTTCGCCTGATATCCCCTTTCGACATGCAACTATTCCTTGGATGCCTCAAGCGGTAGCTGACCTCGAAGATTGGGTTGGAAAGTTAGCCTCAACTTCCACTTATGCCGAACGCGCCTGGCGTGATTTGGAAAGGGGCAGATGGGAGGCCAAGAACCACGGTAAGGATCTCCTTTTTCATGTTCCGAAATACTTTTTATACTTCATTCGTCACTAATTTTCTTTCATGCAGGCCTAGCCACGGATACTATTTTGAGGCCTTCAAGTGGCGAGGAAGAAACCAAGTCCCCAGTTCCGAAGCCGGGGAAAGACAAGAAAAGGAAAACTGCCTCGCAGTCTGAGGACCCCAAGCCCAAACCTCGAAAGGTAAGGAGGAAAGTAATCGCTCTCACAATGGACTCGGTCCAAAAACTGAGAGACGAAGACGAGGAAGAAGAGGAAAATGCCTCGGCACTAACGGTCCGACCTAGGAAAGCCGTCGAGGTCACCAAACCTTCTGAGCCGACGGCGGCTGCTAAAATCAAGCCTCGTGTCGAGGAGGAGAGATTCTAGGAGTACCTGCTGAATGGTACAATGATTACAAAAAGTTAAAATGGCAAGCCTAGAAAACCTTCCCACCTCACTTGCCATTACAATGAAGTTTGCTGATAATGAGGAAGAGCTTCAGCACAAGGTTGTTTACAAAAGTGAGATGAGGCCTTCCCACAAAGTGTTATTTGAATTTGTTAATAAGGTCGTTTAGCCCAAGCAGGAAAGAAGGCACATTGTCACATTCATGGACCTGGTCCTTATGGAATAACTGGATAGTGGGAGTCAAATAAATTGGCATGGGTTTATCATCCAACTTCTTGATAGGGTTCTAACTGGCACCAAAACTCATGCCATACCCTATGGGTTTATTCTCACCACCGTGCTGGCTCACTTCAAGGTTCTCGTCAAGAAATTGGATGTTGGCACAAGCAAAGATCACTTTGGGGCAAACACATTGATTGCTTGTGACTATGAATGATATGCTGCTGCCAAAGAACTTGGTTCATCCAAGAAGGTATGCGTGAATAGCAAAGTTGGAGCCTTGGTGACATAGAGTGGGGCTAAGGATGCTGAGATTGAGAGGCTGAAGAAGAGGTTGGCTGAAGTAGAAACTGAGAGGGATGCTCTCAGGGCAGAGCTTGCAAAGGAGAAGGAGAAGAATGAAGGCATTCTTCATGGTATGTTGAAGCTACTTCAGGCCAAAAATCAAGAACCTGGTCCTTCACATCCTTGAAACTTTCCTAGCTTAGTTAGACAAACCAGTGACCCGAATGGAATTTTTTTATTATTTTTGCTCATGATCCAGTATCTTTGTTTTGTTTTATGCTTTGTGGATAACTAGTATCAATGATAATCAATTGTTTTGTGCTCTAACTGTTTGTTGATGCTTCTTAGATTGCTAATATCATTAGATTGATAAATAATGCTTGACTCCATGATTGCATTTGAAGTAGCCCTAGTGGCCATGAGTGATATTTATTAAAATCTGATTATCTAACATAATTATGCAACTTTTAGATGATGCCAAAGGGGAAAAACAGGTTGTGCTTTTTTACTTTGGACAGTGATGTTTATAACCTAATGAACCTGGTCATTGATGATTTGTAACTTTAAATGAAAAGTGTTCTAACATTATGTTGATATTGAGCTGAATTGAAATAGGTCTTATGCTTATGAAAAGCATAGAGTTTATCATCATCAAAAGGAGGAATTTGTTGGCCTAAGTGAAGTTTATTTTTATAATTGACAAAGAAACTCAAGCATGAACCAAGTTCATATATAGTGTACATAGATATGGGCAGATTCTAGCACAAGGCATGTACGTGAAGGAGATAAGCATAAATGGTTATATTGAATGTCTCCTGAACAAAAAGGTTATATATTTGATGAGGAATAGGACCCCTTAAGGGAAGAGAACTCTATCCAAGATAAGGGAGGAGTTAGAAGTTGAAGATAACTAGAACTCTTCCACTAAAGAAGAGTATATAATTAAAACTATAGTTATTTCCTATTCTGCTAACTCTATGTATTTCAGGAAGTTTTCTTCTACAGGCAACGCACAAACGCAGAAGTTAAGCAAGAGTTGAGAGCAAAATAGCAAGACATTTTGCAAGCAATTCCTGTGTGGTTCAAGTGTGCGAACATAAAGCTACATGAACCAGATAGAAGAACCAGCTCCATTTGTATGTCTTTTATTCTAGTTCAATTATAGTAGGACTATTGAGTTGTAACTTTTCTGCTTTATCTAGAAGCATTTGTACTAGGTACTCTAAGTGTTGTATTCAAGTTAAAGTTAACTTGAAATTGTCGCAACAGCTTGGGGCTAGTTGCCACAAAGGGTTAGAGTTAATCCTTAGGTTTACAAGAGTTTTGTAAACGGTATTTTGGCTCAGTGATTTTGTGAAGTGTTTGGAGAAAATCCTACTAGGTAGTAGGTCGTAGTTTTTTTACCTTTTGAGCCGGGTATTTTTTCACATAAAATTCTTGTGTTCTTTACTTTCTACATTTATTATTACGCAACAATAGTATAAGGAACACATAGAATAACCATATCCTTCTATATTCTGTGCACGAAAAAATTAGACACCACACAAATCACCCCTCTCTTGTGTGGTATTGATGTATAAAACATCAATAACAAATATATGGACAAAGAAATTGAAAAAAATACAATAAATTGAACTATTAATTGTTTAGTGTCGCCTCTTCTCGATTACTTTCATTGGCAAGGAAGTATGCTTTAAAGCCTTGATGACGACACTAAAGTGCTCTCTAAGCAAGGTGAAGCCCTCAACATGTTTTACGCCCCGCTTCAGGATTTAAGTGCGCCTTTGACAACACTGTAAGTTCATTAGAAAATGGAACTGCTAGGATAAGTTCTATATTCAAGTCTTTTGTGAACTTCTCCTTTTCTATGGAAGTGTGTTGCCTCCGTTAAAGGTTCATGTTGAAAGTTACTGTGATGTCAATGAAGAATGATGTTTGTCAATGCAGTGGTGTGATGCTTAGATTCTTCGTCTCTCTTTTGTCTATAGAAAATAGAAGTCCTTCTCTGTGCTGTTGATATTTCTCGAGCATGTCATCTCAAAGCTTCAATGGGTTTATATCACCATGCAATCATCAATCTTTATTTAGTTGTTTATTTTTGATAGGTATTGATATAGTAGGAAATTTAGAAACTTGTGACAATATCGAACCATGTGCATTTTTATCAAGTTTGATGGCTTATGATTTCATTACCTATCTCTGAGTGATCCGAAAGGCAAGGGCGTTTGGTTTTGGGTTTTTTGTCAAAGTATCGTATCGTCTAATACCACTTGAGGTAATTAACTAGGTGTTAGTTTTGTGGTTTACTATCCTTAACTTGTTCTTGAAACTATAAACATAGTTGACCACGTGTTTGCAATAAGTTGAAGTTTCGATGGGAACAGAGTGGATTCCTTTATAGTCGGGGCTTTTAGTGTCTAATCAACAATTACTAGTTGCTCTTGAACAGGGGCAAATGTGGGTGTCTGCTTCTCTGTGTTGTCCTTGTCAATCAAGTGCTCCTCTAAGGTAATGTGGGACCTCAGCATCCATTCTATGTAATGGGTTATTTCTTTTACCTTGATGATCTTTTTATGAACTTGTTCACCTGTTGGTGGTATATGCTCATATTAAGGTGGAAGTAACAATGCTGTCCCCGTATATATGAATAAAAACAGGAATTTCCTTTTGCTAAGTGAGTGATGCTATGAACTTGACTTGAATTGTCTTTGCTAACCTGCTGATGGAATCATTTGTAATTTGAAGTATTTGGTTACCTTACAATGGACAATAGATGTTTTTGCTGAGTCAGAGATTAAAATATCTATTGTTGTGCACCTTAATTCAAGTCCTACTTATGTTAAAGCAGCACTGATCCTAGTTGCGCTTAATATTAAAGTTTATTATCGCCATGAGGTTGAATTCCTACTCATGCTTCTCCATTGTCATATTTTCCAAAGTGTAGCAAGATTAGACCAAAGCTTGTTTCAAAAGTAATAGCTTTGGGATCAACAATTCAACATGATGTTGTTCTTTGAACACTCAGCTTAAAACCAAAAAGAAGGTTTAAGGCTGCAATAAAAAGCATTCTTTTTTTGGGAAGGGTGGTCACATCTGCCAAAAGTGGATGATGAGGCTCAGGAAAGGGAATTGGTTTATTTTATGAATCGTAGTAGCTTCCTGGTGACTGGAGTAGTCTAATTTTGCACTTAGGATAGTACTAACATCGATATATATTCGTTCATTCAAGTTCGCCATGTGCTCCACTCCAGTCTTGCTGAAGCATCTTTGTCAGTTGCAAGTTGCGCTTGTGCCCACAAAGTTTTAGGCAGAGTTTGCATGTCTAAAACCGTCACTTCGCCAAACACACGAGTCCATTCTTGTTCAAGAACAGGGTAAATTGGGGTGTCCACATCTCTGTCTTTGCTGTGTTGTTCTTGTCAATAGAATAGTCCGTCTAAGGTAATATGGAACCTCAACAATCCATTCTAGGTAAGGTGTTATCTATATCCATTCCCCCCCACCCCCACCCTTTGTTTTTCTTTTTTTTGGATGATTCTTTCCTCTCAAGTTGTTTCCTGTTAGTGGTATTTGCTTAATTTTGCAAAGTAAAATAATGATATTGTCTGTTGCAGCCAAACGCACACGCAAGTATAAGCGGCCGTCACGTAATAAAGTGACTAAAAGTCGGATGTCGAACCCACGAGGACTTGTGATTAACTATTAACTAAATTAGACTATCATAATTATCTAAACAAGAATTAAACCTAAAAATATTTGATTCTAAACTAATTAAATAAAAAAATATAAATAATGAACTTTGGACAGAGAAAGAGCAGATTTTTATGATATCAATGTAATGAAAACGATCTAGGGCTATGGGCTATCTAACAATCCTATTGTATTCTTCAATTGAATTGACCGACTAATTTATCTAGCTTATTGGTTGACAGGGTTAATATTGCTCATAAGAATCTGTCGAGTTCTTACTCGCCTATTCAAGCTAACCTAACGCCTATATGTCTATGGAGTTAGAATCAACAAGAACGCATTTATAATT
>AWOL01S0036425.1:94439-130736 GCA_000715115.1 Nicotiana otophora | reverse complement strand
GCGCCCACCTGGAGAACGAGGGAATTTATTTCAAGTTTTAAGTCATCAAGCGCCCACCTGGAGAACGAGGGAATATATTTCAAGTTTTAAGTCATCAGGCGCCCATCTGGAGAACGACGGAATTTATTTCAAGTTTTAAGTCATCAGGCGCCCACCTGGAGAACGAGGGAATTTATTTCAAGTTTTAAGTCATCAGGCGCCCACCTGGAGAACGAGGGAATGCATTTCAATTATAAGTCACAATCAGGCGCCCACCTGGAGAACGAGGGAATTTATTTCACGTTTTAAGTCATCAGGCGCCCACTTGGAGAATGAGGTAATTTATTTCAAGTTTTAAGTCATCAGGAACCCACCTGGAGAACGAGGGAATTCATTTCAGTTTTAAGTCAAAATCAGGCGCCTACCTGGAGAACGAGGGAATGTATTTCAAGTTTTAAGTCATCAGGCGCCCACCTGGAGAACGAGGGAATTTATTTCAAGTTTTAAGTCATCAGGCGCCCACCTGGAGAATGAGGGAATTCATTTCAGTTTTAACAAAATCAGGCGCCCACCTAGAGAACGAGAGAATTTATTTCAAGTTTTAAGTCATCAGGTGCCCACCTGGAGAATGAGGGAATTCATTTTAGGTTTTAAGTTAGCATCAGGTGCTCACCTGGAGAATGAGGGAATTCATTTCAAGTGTAAGTCATCAGGCGTCCACCTGGAGAATGAGGGAATTCATTTCAGTTTTAAATCAGCACAGGCGCCCACCTGGAGAATGAGGGAATTTATTTCAATTTTCAAGTCAATAGCAGGCGCCCACCTGGAGAATGAGGGAATTCATTTCAGAATTCATTCCAAGTTTAAAGTCAGCATCAGGAGCCCGCCTGAAGAACAGGGTCAACTTTCAGTTTTCAAGTTCAAGTTAGAGACGATAGGATCCCGCCTGAAGAATAGGGGCAATCTCCAGTTTTGTTTTCAATACAAATCAGAAGTAGCACGAGTTGCTTGAGGAATAAGGTTTTTACCTCGAGGCACAAGGTTCAAGATGACCAAAAAATAAGTCTCAATCCAAAATAAAGAAAAGAAAAGGAAAAGAAGTGAATTCGAAATGCAGAAGCGGATGAAAGGATGTGGACTGCTCAAGACATGACTGAAGTCACAATCTTTGCATGTCGCGTCTTGATCCGAAGAAACCATAGAAGAATGAACTAGTACCTGCAGCTAGCAAGCATCAAGGTTCAAATCAACAGTCTGTATAAAGAACCATTCAAAACTCAAGATCAAGCTTCAGAAAACTTATAGATAGGAATCTTGTAACTCATAGCTGATAGGGTTGTTTAGTTCCTTTAGATTTTGATTTTTATGTAAAAACAGGACCACGGACCGGAGCTTCGACGGAACCTCACTCAACTCCTCAACCCATTATTCCATCACTCTCCTTGAACTACATGCAATCTGATTCCTTTATGACCCGGGATATGTAGGCTGTCCAAAACCAGGACTCGGTTGCACCCTTTCCTTTGTTTATTTTCCCTTTTGAATAAAGATTTGGTAAACTATTAGTCACACGGCTCACTTTTGTCTTTGCCTAAAAACTCTTTATGTTCCCAAGCAAAGAGGGGCAGCTGTGAGCACCTAATGTTTTTACCATACTTGTGAGTTTTCAACACTTTTTAGTATGTAAATAATTGTAAGTTTAATCTACATATTTTAACCTTAATTTCATTTTTAGTAGGTTTTATTTAAGAAAATTAAAAATCACAAAAATTATATGTTCTTGATTTTACAATATTTAGCTAGTATTTTTATTTTACACTCTTAAAAGAAAAAATATATATTAATTAAAGCAAGAGTCAATGAGTCATTTTCATGTCGCAAGATTCTTCCTTATCTTTTGTAACAAACTCACATGCTCTCTCTCAAAAAACCCACATGCCCATATACACTTTTTTTACGTGGCCACCACTAAATCCCTACACCCTAGAGCCAGCCTCAACCGACACAAAAAAAGACACGCGAAAGGGTAAAGGAGGAATAGATCTGAAAATAGAGAGAGGGGGGAGAGCACAAAAGAATAATGGTGGAAACCCTAGAGCTTTAGGGAAAAAAGCGGACAGCAGTGGCGAGAGAAAAGAGAAGCAGTTGCTGCGCCTTCTTCTTCTTCACTCGACACACACCACACTCTCCAAAAAAAAGGGACTTCATCACTTCATTTTCTTCACCATGTAAAACCTTTGCTTTTACAATGTGCAACTCCATGGAAACATCTTCAAAAATGGCCATTAAAACCCAGCTTCTCACCTCAAAATACCACCTGAAAATAGCTAAAGTTGCGACTCAAGTCGAGGGTCTTGGTTCAAATAAAGTAGAGGTCAACGTCGAGCTTTTCGAGTCGTGGTTTTGTTCGGTCTTGTTCGCATTTTTCGGTGTTTGTCGTCGGGTTCTGTTTGCTAGTTGAACGACTTTTGTTGCTGAACCAAGCTTTGGTTTGAAGGTCCTTTATAAATACACAGAAAAAGTTTTCACAGAGGTTCTTTCTTTTCCAGTCTCATTTTATGGTTGATTTGCTTTGAATTGTTATTTAAACTGTTGAGCATTTGGATGCCTTCACATTGGTTGATTCTACGTTTATTATTTGCTCTCTTCTGTTAAATAATTTCATTTGAGGCAAATCTTTACATTCTTCATTGAATTACATGGGCTATTTAGTAAGCTTGATCTTAAAGGTTTGTTGGTGTGACAAAATGGGTCACATAGGAACAAATTTAGATGTGGGCCATTGAATGGCCTTGAAATATAATATTTATTCTTTGATTTAGTATTGGAAGATGTGAACCCTGTAATAAATATCTGGCTTTAGTTGTTGGGTTACAGAGTTTTGGTACATGCTAACCCATTTATTCTATTAACTAATCATACAGTTTTTCACAATAATTCCATTTCATAAGTCATGACCTCACAACAAACCTCAAATCTTAGGAAATAAATAGTTCATGAATATTGTAGCTTGCTTTAGGTGCGATTCATAAATAAATCATCGTGACTATGGGTACGGTTCCCATGGCATAGTCATGATACGTAATTCCAATTCGGGTGTTCATTTCATGTGACCCGACTATAACTTCGAATAATAATAAAATAAACATGTCGTAAATCGCGGATGCATTTTATGTGGTGCGATTTGTAACGTGTACCAAAAATAAGGGAGTGCGCGATATCACGACTTGTTCAAATAAATTTCATAAATATTAAAAGCGTTTAAAAAGTTAAGAATGCACAATAGGTTTTAAACATATATTAAATCAGATAACTAGGCCAAGTATTAATTGTTAAGCAATCATGCTAAAACCACGGAACTCGGGAGTGCCTCACACCTTCTTCCGGGTTAACAGAATTCCTTACCCGGTCTTCTGTGTTCGCGGACCGTGAAAATAGAGTCAATTTCCTCGATTTGGGATTTAAAATAAACCGGTGACTTGGGATACCATAAATTATTCCAAGTGACGACTCTGATTAATTAAATAATCCCATTTCGAAAAACGTCACTTTAATTGAAAAAACTCCCCTATCCCTCGGGAAAAAATGAGGTGTGACACATACTATCGTGGTTGTTGAATTCAGTTGCTCCTTCGCTAATTAGTGGTATAGCTTATGCTACCAGTGCAAAAACAGTGTGGCTGGATCTACAGGACCGATTTGATAAGGTAAATGATACTCGTTGCTACAATTTACACAAAGAAACAACCACTTTTTGTCAAGGTACCTCATTTATCTCTGTCTATTATTCAAAACTTAAAGATCTCTGGGATGAATCTGAGTCTATAATACCTACCCCTGGATGTGATTGTGTCAAAACAAAGGAGTTTATTATGCATCTACGAAAACAAAAGGTATATCAGTTTCTAATGGACCTAAATGATTCTTACTCACAAGCTGGTAGTCAAATTCTTATGATGAAGCCCTTACTAATAGTAAATCAAGCTTATGCAATACTCATGAGTGATGAGAGACAAAGAGTTGTAGCTGCCTCGGCTAGTGTATTAGGTCCTCCTCCTACTGTGAATGCAAATACATATGATTTTACAGCACTCTATAGTGCTAAGTCCAACTCTAATCCAAAGTTTAGAGAGCATTATAATGTTCAGCGTGAGTTTTGCAAAATGAAAGGTCATAGTAGGGAGAATTGTTACAAAATAATAGGATATCCCTCTGATTATAAGTTCAAAAAGAAAGGGGGATCTAGTGCACATAATGTAATGATAAAACCTATTTACTCCATGCCTTTATATACTGATAGTGCCTCTCAGTACATGCCAATGCAGTCATTGCATGTGAACTATGCTTATCATCATGCTATGGGGCAAGTTGCTGAAAACTACCAGGTACAGGGGAATTCTGGTTCTCAGGTTCAGGCTAACTTTGCTGCTTCACAGGTTCAAGGTGCTGCAAATGCAAAGTCATCATCTCAGGGAGGTGGTTTCCTTTCATCAAAGAAGAATATGAGCAAATCATGCAGATTTTGAACAATAATCACAATAGCACCTCATCATCTACTTCTCAGAAAAATGTAGTAGGTACTACCATTGCTCTTTTAGCATCTTCTAGTCCACAAGAATGGATCATTGATACAGGAACCATGAATCATATGGTGTCATATACCAATCTATTGACCAAAACCTCCTTAACTGCACCCACTAATCCTAGAAAAGTTCTATTGCCTAATGGAGATATCACTCAAGTAACTCACATCGGAGATAGTCATATTTCAGACAATAATATCATTAAAGAAGTTTTCTATGTGCCCCAATGCAAATTCAACTTGTTGTCAGTCTCCAAAGTGACAAGAGACCTAAGATATTTTGCTTCCTTTTATCCTGATTTCTGTGTATTTCAGGATCTCTTCAGTGATAGGGTGAAGGAGATTGGTAGGGAGAGAGATGGACTGTATTTTCTGTAGAACCATGGTTCAAGAAGCTCACTGCAATCTCTTTGGTTGCTGCTGGAATAAATTCAAGCAGAAATAACTCTACCATTGATGTTAGTTTGTGGCATAAAAGATTAGGACATGTTCTAGTATAGTCCTTAAGAAGTTGTTTCCTGCCAAACTAGCAAATATTACTGATACCATAAATAAATGCATTGTATGTCCATGTGCCAAGCAGACTAGATTACCATTTCCTACTAGCTGTATTAAAAGTAGTGTTGCCTTTGATCTAATTCATATGGATGTTTGGGGTCCCTACATATATGCAACCTTTGATGGTAATAGATACTTTCTTACAGTTATTGATGACTTTACTAGAATGACTTGGTTATTTCTCTTAAAACTAAAGTCTGATGTGTGTGTGGTCCTTACTCAATTCATTACTTTTGTTCAAACTCAATTCAACAAAATTTTGAAAGTAGTCAGGTCTGACAATGGATCTGAGTTTGTAAATTCTACCTGTCATGCATTGTTTCAGAAGTATGGTATTATTCATCAAAAGACTTGTGCATATACCCCTCAACAAAATGGAGTTACTAAGAGGAAACACAGGCATATTCTGGAAGTAACTAGAGCCTTGAGGTTTCAAACATTGTGTTCTTGCAACTGTTTACATCATCAACAGAATGCCAACTTATGTTCTTAATGGTTTGTCTCCCTTTGAGTTTCTATATGGTTAAGAACCTACTCTGGAGCATCTGAGAGTTCTTGGATGCTTGTGTTATGCTAAGCAAGTTCAAGAAACAGATAAGCTTCTTCTCAAAGCTAAACCTACTATTCTTATGGGCTTTTCTGACACTCAAAAGGCCTATGTGCTACTGGATCTTGCCACTAATCGCTTCGTCATCAATAGGGATATCTCTTTTAGGGAGGATACCTTTCCTTTTAAGGATTCTCAATCCTCACCAATGTTGGTCGGTAATTGAAAATAATTGACCGAAGACCAACCGATTCGTGGTGATCGATACCGACTTCGGTCAATATTTTTAATTATGTAATTAAAAGATACACCATCTGCCGTGCCCCGTTTTCTTATGAAAGCGGGTTTCAACATGTGACAACTCTGTTGAATGGGTATTGAAACAGAAGAGTCGCCACCTAATAATTTTTAAGGTGCATTAGGTAACCTATTTGCAAATAACTCTATTTGACTAGTCAACGCCACCAAAGATCGGGTAAGGGCTTAAATTAACTCAAAGAGAAGGTGTTAAGCACTCTTCGAGGTTCATAACTGTGGGTCCCGGATGAACTTTATGCTATGTGAATTATGTAATTAATCTAGGTGACCAAATAAATAGAAGGGAAATTCATAAGTTGTAGAGTCTTATTAAAACATATGAGAATCGGTACAAGTCTTAATAACTACAAAGGTACAAACTATATTGATCTATGTTGACTGACTAAGTGTAAATAACACGCACATAAATAAGAGGAGGGGGGTCCTAGATATTTTAGCCTAAAGGATCACCCCGTGCAACATAAATAATGCTTCGCAACTCTCTTAAGGTAGAGGTTGCTCGTATTATTCAGCGGGAACAGACTATCATCTCCTGCTACTTGATTACTATGTTGAAGTTGTTTACTTAAAGGCGTTCTAATTCAATTCTAAAGCGTACCCTATGCGTGCACTACCCGCCCATGCCTATGGTCCATGAGGCTTTGGACCTACTATCAGGTGGTGCTAGACTTTACTTAGGTTGCTCAAAAATGATAAAACTATGCGACATTCAAAACATATAGGATTGCATACAATAGCAATAAAAGGCTCAAGTTAACCTCCACACATAAGCACGAAAGCTCACAAATAGATTTCTGGTTAGGCAGTAGACAGAATTAAGACGTATTAGAATCCTTAAGTCCTGTAGGCATGATTTTTATATAATTCCGGTATTATACAGGCAGTGTTGTAATTTCTGGACTAACGTATAGGCAAATTAGAGCATTACAAGTCCTATAAACATGATTTCTAATCGTTTGCGTAATAAGGTAATGCAAAACAATCTCAGAACTCTGAATTGCCCGCACTAAATTTATAGGTATGCGTCTTAGGCAGGTGACAGTACCCTATCGACATGATCTCTAATAGTCGCATAATTAGGCAGTGAGGTTGTTCAAAAACACAGGATTAGTAACGTCAATAAATACCCTATAGGCAGGATTTCTAACAATTAACAATTAGACTTGATTTTATAATACTTTATCCCTATAGGCATGTTATCCAAGTGAGGCTATACAAAAAGCAGCATGAAGCAGTTGATTAATTATTAAACCTTATAGCCAGGGTATCTAGGTTTGCAAAGGTATTGCATTATTGTATCCTATGGGCATATTATGTAGGAGAGTTGAATAGCAGACATGGAAACGAGTGTAGCATATTTTAACAAAACATATCAGTATGCAACGCAAGCTAACAAAATAAACAAGGCATACTGGACATAATAGCAAATAGAACACATAAGCCCTATAGGCATGTTTTCTACCCATTCATGCAAGTATTAGAATACCATAACCCCCATGTTCATTAATGCCCCCAATTGTTTGTTTACAAATTATTACAGGCCCAATTTAGAATAATAAAACAAATACAAACTTAATAGGGCTATTACAGGCCCAATTTAGAATAATAAAACAAATACAAAGTTAATAGGGCTATTACAGGCCCAAATACAACAACTACAGGTCCAACACAAGTACAAAGTAACCCAGCAGTGCCCTTCTGGGCCTTCACCAACCATACTCTTCCATATCAAACATGCCCAATACCCAGGCTCGCAAGCTTGTTTGACCAATGCTCAGATCCAATAACATACATGGCTGAATAAGCCAGTCCCCAAACATGAAAACAATTGTCTTGCTTACCCATTAACAAATGACAGGAACATGGGGTCATAAAACATGTCATTCAAATGGCTCAGAGCCCAGGAAAAGACACATGGATTTCTATTATTACAATCATCAGCAGAAAGATTTTCTAAGTATCACTTTAGGGGTGACACCTAACAGGTGAGAGGACGCACATGTACAAAGACCTTACAATTGGCACATAAGTGAGGCTTTAAAACAAACAAATAAGTTCAAAGCATAGACTTCTTAAGATGCACCAGATTAGTTATGGGCAACATGAATCCACAAAGCAAGAAACTCAGCATAAGAGTTAAGGACATGGATTAGTTCTAAGAAGATTACCAAATGATAATGACATGCTCGATAGACTCCCCTTTGGGGTATATACCACAACAGTCTTCTCAAGAAGAACATAAGGATTCAAGGAATGGCATAACTAAGAGTTGCAGACCAATTCAGGGAAAGTAGAAATGCTACTAAGGAAACTTATTATAGAAGCTTAGGGTCAACAGTATCACAAAGGCAATACCACAACTAGTCAGTGAACAAGTACTTAATACAAATTGATATCAAATATTCCCTAGGAATTAAACTTGAGCAATCCTAGCATTAGCAGGCATGAGTCTACAGAACAGGATGGTAGTAAAGCAAACAACTATAATGAGGATTGGGGTTCACAAATGGTAGAGTAGCATGCTTGTTTGAAGAGTTCAGATTTCATACAGATATGACCAAGTAGCAAGTTATGCCCGAATGCCTTAGCATAGAGAAATACAGTCGAGCAAATTCTAGGCATGAATAAGTATCCCAAGAGTTTTAATACAATAACTCAGAGTAGTGCATGAACATGGGCAAGAAACATACATAGGAAAATCATTTGTGCATAAACATAGTAGACTAAGTAGGTTCAAGATGGTCAAAATATACATAGTGGCAGACATCCGAGTACAGGATTAGGCAAGTTTAGATGCTAGAGAATACAGGACTATAAGCTAACTTCAAGGCAGATAGGATTGCAAACAAAGGTAACAACATATTGTCAACATATAGGTTCAGAAAATTCGAACAAGCATGGTATTCAGGTCATAATCACATAGAATTGCAAGAGTCAAGGTACTCACCAGTTGCAAACTAAATGAATAAGGAAATTAAGCTCCGACAGCAAATCAACTAGCAATAAATAGCAGGACTCCTAGAATCTCAGTGCGTCAAAGTTCTCAAGGGTCTCGAATGAATCCTGGGCAATGCTTACACTGAGAATGAGTAACAATTGAATTCTGGTGGCCTTGGCTTTCACCCAGGCAAGGTCTCAAATTTAAGAATAGTAGAATGAATAAGATTTGGAGAATAATAGTAATTCCGGTACGTTTAGGGGAATTAGGTGAGGGGTTTATATAGTGTTAAAATTGAATGAACAAATAACGAAAATAATCGATTAAACATAAATAAGGAAAGAAAATATCGCATGCAATCAGTAACAGAGCCGACAAAGGAAGAAATTAAATTTCAAACACTAGTTTGGGTTCAACGATTGAAAATTAACCCGTGGATGTGGGGAATCAATCCCTTTTCCGTGTATATGGACGAGATATCGTCCAAATCTTGAAGATCAAAGCTGAACAGGTCCGATCTGGAATGGTGATACTTGCCAAAATTAGGGTGAGTACTAAGTAACCACAAGAGCGTGTGAGTAGTATTAGGGTAGTGTAAATATAGTAAGCAGATCGTAGGACTCCATAGTATAACCGGATTCAGAGAGATATTTGGGGGGTAAGTCAGCTAGGGTTCGTAGAAAATGAGAGCGTGTGAGGGCGGCTGGGAAAATAAAATGGTCTTTAGAGTTTGGGGTGGGGATATAAAGAGAGTGTGGCCAAGATTAAAAAGGAAGGTGGGGCGAGTTGAATAAACGGGTCCCGACCGGCTTGTAATAAATAGGTCATTTGGTTTGGGCCAGGGTAGATTGGGCTAAGGTTTGGGGTGTTTGAGCCATTAATTTGGTCCGAAAATTGGCTTGGGATTGGGCTAGATTTTAAATACAAGGAATTAAGATAAAAAAAACTAATTATAAAAATGACTACTAAATAGTAAAATATGATTCACGTAGTAAAATACTTGAAAATATCAGCTCAACATTATAAAAATATAAGAAATGTTATTTTAGTATAAAATAATATAATAAATACAATTATGTACAGAATATAGGCTATTATTACAAATTATGTAAAATCACTTTAAAATACAAATATAATTATATAAAAACAAATAAAATATTATGAAACGTATTTGTGGATGCAAATAATAATTTTGGATGATTAAGTTATCACAAAATAATTTAAAGGGGTAATTAATAAATATTTGAACAATTTAAATGTAAACAAATCAATTTCAAAGCCTTAAAAATTATGAAAAATTACAGAGAGTACTTATATAACCCTTGTAAATTAAGTAATGATGCAAAATGATATTTTGAAAGTATATATATTATTTAAAAAATATGATGGTAAAATTGAGTATCAACAGGTCCCCATCTTTACCTTGGAATGATGAAAGAGTTGTCGGGTAAAGAAAAGGATGACCAATTTTGTTCGAAGTGAGTGAGGAATGATGTGTTTTGAAAAAATGGGGGATGAACCCTGGTTCTTGAGTTGCCTACATATCCCTGGTTTTACGAGAATCAGATCGTGTATAGTTCTGGATCCAACGGCGAATGAAACCGATGGAATTGTTATAAGAGTGGTCGTATGTTTCAAAAAAGTTCTTTAGGGAAGGATAGTGTCGTAAGTAACAAATAATTTTAGGTAGAGCTATAAATGCAAAATTAACGTTATAGATATACGAGGCAAATAATTTGAATGGTGATAGAACAAAAGGTAATCAATTGTTAATCATCGGTTACATTTGAGGTGATTGAAGGATGTGAATGTTGTGAACGGAAACCGAAGCGAGAATTGCTCCTGTTTGTAGAACGGCTTCCTCCCGAGTTACCTGCCAAAATTTAAAATACGATGCATGCGAATATATATGGGTGATTGCAAAAATTTAACCATGATGCAAATTCCCTTTGGACCATGAGAGTTGTCTTTTGACGATGAGGATGAGTCCTTAGACTATGATGTCCTGGGCCATGAAGTGTATGATAAGGGATTCGCAGGCCATGGAATGGTTTCCTCGGGCCATGAGGATGGTGTCTCCGGACTATGACGCCTTTGAATAATGATATACAATTTTGAGAGATCTTCCGGCCATGGCATGGTGTCATCAGGCTTTGAGGATGGTGCCTTTGGACTATGACGCCTTCGGACAATATGGTGATGTTTCAGTCCATGAGATGCAAGTATATGGTAATATGGATTTCTTGATAAAGGAAGCAGGTGATACTTAGTTGTATGCGAGAACGAGACGAGACCGGGTTTAGTCTTGTATGAGATGAGGGCAGTGCTTAGCCCGATGCAAAGAGCGGAGATAACTCTTAGTCTCATGCAAGGAAATGCAATTCCTAGCCTTATGTAACAATGGAGGCCATGCTTAGCCTCGTGCAAAGAATGGAGACAGTGCTTAGTCTCATGCAAGGAATGACAGTGCTTAGCCTTATGAAATGATGGAGGCAATGCTTAGCCTCGTGCAAGGAATGGAGACAATGCTTAGCCTCGTGCAAGGAAAGGAGACAGTGCTTAGTCTCTGGCAAGGAAAGGCAATGCTTAGCCTTATGCAATAATGGAAGCAATGATTAGCCTCATGCAAGAAATAGAGACAGTATTTAGTCTCATGGAAGGAAAGGCAATGCTTAACCTTATGCAATACTGGAGGAAATGCTTAGCCTCGTGCAAGAGATGGAGACAGTGTTTAGTCTTATGCAGGGAAAGGCAATGCTTAGCCTTATGCAATACTCGAGGCAATGCTTAGCTTCATGCAAATTATAGAGATAGTGTTTAGTCTCATGTGCAGGAAATGCAATGCTTAGAATTATGCAATAATGAGAGCAGTGCTTAGCCCTATGCAAATTATGGAGACAGCGTTTAGTCTCGTGCGCAGGAAAGGCAAAGTTTAGCCTTATGCAATGATGGAGACAATGCTTAGAGCATGTCGTATGGAGGCAATGCTTAGCCTCATGCAACGTGAGGGCAATTTGTGTCCCTATGCAATGATAAGGACAATGCTTATCCCTATGCAAGAACAATAATGACTAAATGCGAGAGGATAAAAGCATTTCTTAGCTTGACGTGTTTGCATTTGGAGACTTTTGTCGGTATGAAGATAGTGATCTGTGTGTATGTATTTGCGGCCATTCCTGTTATGTTCATTATTCCTGCGTCCAAAAAATAATCGTGAGTTTTTCGGGGGGGAGGTTGGTTCGTGCTCTCGATTCCTTGATTTGCCTTTGCTCTTGTCTGGAGGCCCTGTTTGAGTTACCCCGGGTAACGTCTGGCTGCTATAAAAATAAAATTTTCAAAAAAACGTACATCTGTGATAAACTGCTTGTATAAAATGTAGTTGTTTTGAAATATGTGATAATGCATGAGAGTAGATAATTTGTTGAATTGATGATTGTGACACGCTTTTGAGATATTGCAACTTCCTTAACTCGGAATTGTGAGGATCCTCCTCAAACTTCTACCCCAGTTTAAATGCGTACTTCCTATGATACATTCCTTGGCGATTTCAAACATGATGGGGTCGGGCAAACTCGAGATCCTGCCCCAGTTTCTAACCATATGGGGTATGAAGATTTTATTATGATGTGGCCGAACCCACAGGGTTGCCCACGTATCCCCTCTTAAACGGGAATCAGGTCAAGCATAGTTTAATTACATCAAATCAAAAGTGCAAACATAATCTTAAACATAGTATCTCTTGACTGTGTCCGAATTAATGGGCTTTGTCCAGATCTCTCCGTCCATTACTGCAAGTATAAGTGCTCTTCCTGTTAATACTAGGTGAACCATGTAAGGGCCTTGCCAGTTGGGTGAGAATTTCCGCTTTGCTCCATCCTGATGTGGGAAGATCCGTTTCAGTACCAATTGCCCTGGTGTGAATTGCCTTGACCTAACCTTTTTGTTGAAAGCTCTTGCCATTCTATTCTGCTAGAGTTGACTATGACATACTGCGTTCATTCTTTTTCTATCAATGAGAGCTAGTTGTTCATACCAGCTCTGTACCCATTCTGTGATGCTGAGCTCGGCTTCATGTATGATTCTTAAGGAAGGGATTTCTACTTCGGCGGGAATAACAACTTCAGTACCGTAAACTAGTAGATAGGGGGTTGCCCCAGTGGATGTACGAACTGTGGTGCGATACCCAATCAAAGCAAACTCTAGCTTCTCGTGCCATTGTTTGTAATTGTCTACTATTTTCCTCAATATCTTCTGGATGTTCTTGTTAGCGACTTCTTTGGCTCTATTCATTTGCTGCATGTATGTTATAGAGTTCCGATGCTTGATCTTGAATGTTTCACACATGGCTTTCATCAAGTCACTATTGACATTGGCGTCATTGTCAGTAATGATTGACTCAGGTAATCCAAATCGACAAACGATGCGGTCCCGAGCAAAATCTTCTACCACCCTCTTAGTTACATCCTTATAGGATGCAATGTCAACCCATTTCGTGAAGTAATATATAGCCACCAGAATGAACCTATATCCGTTTGAAGTAGAAGGTTCAATTGGTCTGATGATATCTATACCCCAAGCAGAGAAGGGCCAGGGCGAACTCGTTGTATTGAGTTCGTTGGGCGGCACTCGTATTATATCAGCATGTATATGGCATTAGTGACACTTCTGAACATATTTGGTGCAGTCTGTTTTCATAGTCATCCAGAAATATCCTATTCTTAATATCTTCTTGGCTAGAATGAAACCATTCATGTGGGGTTCGCAAGTTCCGGCATGTATTACCTCAAGCAATCTAGACGGCTCTTTGGCATCGACGCATCGCAACAATCCCAAGTCAGGAGTCCTTTTATACAAAATTCCTCCACTTTGAAAGAAATAGTTGGCCAATCTTCGAAGCGTGCGCTTTTGAGTGTGTGTAGCGTGCTCTGGGTATTCTCCCTTTTTCAAGTATTCCTTGATGTCGTGGAACCACGGATTTCCGTCAATCTCTTCCTCAACATGAGCATTATAAGTTGGCTGCTTATGAATTCCTATTAGGATAGGATCGATGAAATTCGTGTCTGGGTATTGTATCAGGGAGAATAAAGTGGCTAATGCATCTGCAAACTCATTTTGAATCCTTGGAACATGATTGAACTCTATCTTTGTGAATCTCTTGATCAGCTCTTGTACACAATACAAATATGGCAATATTTTGGTGTTCTTCGTAGCCCATTCTCCTAGAACTTAGCGTACCAATAAATCTGAATCTCCGATTACCAGCAACTCATGAATGTTTATGTCAATGGCTAACATGAGTCCTAGGATGCAAACCTCATATTCTGCCATATTGTTGGTGCATGGAAACCCGAGTTTTGCGGATACCGAATAGTGTTGATCGGTTTCTAACACTAAGACAGCTCTGATACCCACTCCTTTGAAGTTTGCTGCTCCGTCAAATAACATCCTCCAACCATCGTATGCCTCGGTAATATCTTCTACCACAAACTATACCTCCTCGTCGGGAAAATACATTTTCAATGGTTTGTATTCTCCGTCTACTGGATATTCTGCCAAGTGATCTGCCAATATTTTCCCTTTGACTGCCTTCTGGGTTACATAGATGATATCGAACTCATCAGCAATATCTGCCACTTTGCTAGTTTGCCCGTAGGCATGGGTTTCTGAAAGATATATTTTAGCGGACCCATCCTCGATATGAGATATGTAGTGTACGCACAGAAATAATGCCTCAACTTCTGGGTTATCCATGTCAGAGCACATTAGGTGCGTTCCAATAAAGAATATCGGGCTTCATAAGGCATGAACTTCTTGATCAGATAATATATAGCCTGCTCCTTCTTTCTAGTTTCATCATGTTGTCCTATAACACAACCAAAGGCCCCATCCAACACAGACAGATAAAGCAGCAGGGGTCTTTATAGTTCTGGTGGGACCAACACGGGCGGTTTGGATAAATACTCTTTGATTTTGTCAAAGGCTTTCTGCATTCTTAAGTTCAGCTTGTTGCAGCATCTTTCCTCAGCATTCTGAAGATTGGCTCACATATCACCGTCGATTATGTTATAAAACGACTGATATAATTGAGGCGCCCTAGAAAACTCATCACATCTTTATTATTCTTTGGCGGTGGCAAGTCTTGGATAACTTTGATTTTTTACGGGTCTAACTTGATACCTCGACAACTGATGATGAAACCTAATAATTTTCCAGCAGGGACTCCGAAGGCAAATTTTGCAGGGTTCATCTTCAATTTGTATTTTCGAAGCCGATCGAAAACTTTCTTCAGGTGTGCTATATGATCCGAACTCCTTTTAGATTTGATGATAACATCATCCATGTACATCTCTATTTCCTTGTCTATTATGTCATGGAAGATAGTTGCCATGGCCCTCATGTAGGTGGACCCATCATTCTTTAAACCAAATGACATCATTTTATAGCAATATATTCCCCATGGTGTGATAAAGGCGGTCATTTCGGCAACCTCTTCATCCATTCAAATCTGGTGGTATCATGTAAAGCAATCCACAATGGATTAGAGTTCATGCTTAGCGTAGTTGTCAATCAGTATGTGTATGTTAGGCAGCGGGAAATCATCCTTAGGACTTGCTCTGTTCAGATCTCGATAATCGACGCATACTCTAACCTTCCCATCTTTCTTTGGAACTGGCACAATGTTGGCTAACCAGCTCGGGTATTCGACCACTCGGAGAACCTTGGATTTGATTTGCTTGGTGACCTCCTCTTTTATCTTCAAACTCATATCTGGCTTGTAACTTTCTGAGCTTCTGCTTTACTGGTGGACACATGGGATTGATGGGTAGCTTGTGAGCTATTATGGATGTGCTTAAACCAGTCATATCATCATAGGCCCATGCAAAGTTGTCCTCATACTCCTTTAGGAATCTGATATACTCTTATTTCTCTGACGGTGATAGATGAATGCTTATACGAGTTTACTTGACTGTTTAGGAATCCCCTAAGTTAACGGCTTCAGTTTTCTCCAAATTAGACTTTGGTTTGTTTTCAAAACTCTCTACTTCTTTGACGATTTCCTCAGGTATTATATCATCTTCCAGATCTTTCTAATCATTGTCCTTATGTTGTGTTGTCTCATTACATGTCATAGTTGTAGGTTCATCGGGATATGTAATAATTATGCTGAAAAGAATGTAGAAAGATAATAATAAATATGAAAAGCAGAAATGCATTAAAATATTAAAATGTCAACAAATACGGCTCGATGGCTCAAGTAATTATTTCAAAACAAAATACTGAAAATGTCTTAAATACTCAAAACTATTTGTAAGTAATTCCTGCTAATTTTCCAGGTTACCCAGGAACTCGGCGAGCCCGAGACAGTTCAGCGGTCCAATTTTTTAGAACAACTCCCTCCTCCACTATCTGAATAGTAAGGTCTTCCTCCTCCTCCTCCTCAATGATTGCACTATAATCCATATCTTCTTTATCTAGAAACACCTTCCTCATGCCGGCTAAAACCTCATCTTCCTTAGATCCCCACATCATGTCAGCCTAATGGAATATCTGGTGCAGCGGTGGTACGGGTTGTTCCAGTGGATAATAAGGGGCACGCCATTGCGGTGTCCAATCCTTATATTCTTGCCATGTATATTCATATGCGAGTCCAAAGGTCGTGCCATGGTATTGTGGTTGTACAGGTTTGGTGATCCCCTAAAACCTTTTGCCAAGACCCTTGCCTGGTTCATATCCCATCCACGGCAATATGCTTTCTATCTTCTTGCTCCACCATCAGTCTGTTTCAATTGTGTTCACTCGTTCAATGCGGTGATATGTTTCTTCGCCCAACTTCCTCCTGTTTTTGATGACTGGAACGGCCTGATTGGTGTAGATAGGATTGCTTCCATCTCCATGAATGATCACCTCCTGATGATTCCACTCAAATTTCACAGCCAGGTGCAGAGTTGAAGCCACTACCCCAACTGCATGTATCCATGGCCGTCCCAACAATAGATTGTAAGTAGCATATATATCTAGCACTTAGAACTCAACATCAAACAAAGTTGGACCCATCTTTAGATCGAGATTGATCTCTCCGATAGTGGCTCTCTGAGATCCATCGAACACTTTCACATTCATGCTTCCCATTCATATCTTGTGCAGGCCTTTACCCAATCTCTTTAGAGCGGTCAGTGGGAATATGTTCATACTCGAACCTCCATCTATCAATACCCTAGCGATAAACTTATCCTCGAATTGCACTATGATGTGCAACGCCCTGTTGTGACTCAGTCCTTCTGGTGGTAACTCATCTTCGTGGAAAGTGATTTTATGGCTCTCCAGTACCTGTCCGACCATGTTAGCCGTCTCTCCACTAGTGATGTCGGCGGTTACATAAGCTTCATTTAAAACCTTCATCAAGGCATTCTTGTACGCGTCTGAGTTGTGCAACAGTGATAAGATGGATATCTGAGCAGGAGTCTTGTTCATGTGGCCAACAACAGAGTATTCCCTTGCTTGTATCTTCCTCCAGAGATCATCAGTGCCAGTCTCAACAGAAGGCAGCTTAGGTACATCTTGCTTGCTTGTTCCTCCCAGATTTTCAGGTGTGTAAACTCTGCCACTTCTAGTCATACCTTGCACGGCACCTGTTTCTTACATTTTGTCTTTTCACTTTCTCCTAGCTTCCGCAACATAATCCAACGGGATAGCATCAGACTCGTAAGATGGTGTGTGAGCTACCATTACAGTGAAGGGCGTAGCTATCTCAACTTCAAATGGCGCCTGGGTTTGTACCATAACTGGCGTGAGGGTGAATGGAGATGTTTTAGGAGCGTCTCCTTATTGAATGAGTCCAATGGACCCTTCATGATCCTGATCGGGTCCAAACCTACACCACTATTCAGTAGCTAGGATGGTCAATGCTATTTTACCCAACAAGGTCGGGATCGATTTCCACAAGGAGTTAATTGATTTGAAATTAGGTTTATATCTAAGTCTAGATACGTGTTTTGCTCCTAATTGCACTTCCAGCCATGATGGTGTTGATTCTACTTCTAATTCTATTCTATTGTATGCAATGATTAAAGATAAGTATAATATTTTTTATGTTGGTTTTCAAGTGTTTAAAAAGACTAGGGTAGCGACTTCCGCCTAGGTGGACATCTAACGGGTAGTAAGAATCTAGGGCAAGCTTGATTAATTTGGGATCGTAATATAGCTATCACACCCAAGTACTCACTTTATATCTCTCGATAGTTTGAGCGCTTTTGCCCAAGTTGGTTTTCTCAAGTCCAACTGGGTATTCATGCAAGTCATGTGATATTAGCTCAAGTCTGGTATTACTATCTCTAGGTTTAACCTTTTAATTGGGGCTATCAATTTCTTGAGTTCATCCCAATTCCTTGTTAGTCTAGTTTTCCTAGACTTAATCCCTCTTTCTCAAGAAGAGACTAAATCATAAAGGCATGAATCAGTATTTGCAACTACTAATTCTATAATTCTAGCAAGAACTAGGCTAAATATCACTAATCCATAAACATTCAATCCCTAAAATTCAAGACCCATTAAATACCCACACTAGGGTTGAGTCACAACCCTAGCTATGGGTCTAGCTACTCATAATAATAGCAGAAAGCAAAGATAAAGAGAAGATATAATCCATAACACTAAATTAAAAGATGAAAATCTAATATTATAAGGTAAATCTTGTACAAAATTGCCCAACAAGGAAAGCCTATCTGTCTAACGTACTCAGCAAAAATATAACATAACCTAAAATTGACAAACAAATATATTTATACTAAGCTGAAACTTCCAGACAAAAATACCCTTGCGGAAGTTTCGCGGCCACGTAATTCTGACCGCGTCCGCACACTTACTTTCGCGGCCGCGTAACTCTGATCGCGGTCCGCATTTCTTCATATCTGGACCTGGGTTGAACCTTGTTTCACGGACCTCATACTTATGCGGCCGCGTAACTTTAACGTGGATCGCCCTTCTCATCTTTTCTTGAATTAATCACTCTCTGAACCTTAGCAACCGCGGTCCGCGGAATTCCCATCGTGTCTGTGCTGGTACTTTCGCGGCCGCATCTTCTTATCGCGGTCCGCGTTCATGTTTGTGCCCAAAAAACCATCTCTCTGATTCTTCATATCGCGGACCTCAAAATAATGGCCGGGTCCGCATTGATAGTTTTGTGGCTGCACTTATTTGTCGTGGTCCGCATTTTGCACTTCGTGGCCCAGTTTTGGTTTCTATTCAAGTTTTGACTCCTTTATGAGTCGATTATGGCTCCTTTGTCTCATTTTGAACAATCCCTGCAAGCAAGCATATTAAGTTAGTTTCCGGGAATACATTCACGCATTGTTGGCCCAAAACACAAGTAAAAGAGAGCAATAAATAGGCTAAAATCCCTACTTATCAACTCCCCCAAACTTAAGATTTTGCTTGTCCTCAAGCAAATAAGGTAATTCCCACCTCCACAAGAAAAAGGAAAGGATATTTCAGCTGGCCTAAGTGACTTCATCAAGCATCAATTGGGACTAACAATTACCCTCAACACAAATGAATTATCAACAATGGCATGTTATGACCTTTTGAGTTCCGTAGTTCTAATGTGACACTAGAGCATCAAGAGTTGACTTAATTCATCAAGGAAGCTCGCTCTCTCACGTAGGTCATTGTGGATCTCAAACTCCTCCTCCTCTACTCTCCATAAGCAAATCTTGCTTTTTAGAATGTAATACTCAAAACAAGGATTGTGAAGAAGTGCGCTCATCACTCTCAAAAGAATGCCACAAGTACGGCTCTAAGTACCATAAGCTTGCCCCTTATGTAAATCACCACTAATGTAAGCTCACTCAACTTGAAATCATATAGGGCTTTAGCAGGGATGTAATGAAGTCTTTTGGATCAAGATAGGACATAACGAACTATGATGGTTTCATCTTTCCTTAAGCACTCCATTTTCTCATTTCGGCTCATACTTTCTTGACTTTTTGAGTCATTTTTCTTCTTCCTTAGGGGAACTAGAGAGACGAACCGTCACTCTTTCTTACTCATGAAAATCATTTTTCTCCTTTTCTCATCATTCCTTGCCTTTCATCATTAAGTTCTTTGAATCACTTCAACCTTCTCTTTCTTTTTGACGTATTTCTTTTTGGCTTTTCTTCCTTTTCTTTGCCTTTCCTTTTCAACAATTCTTTTTCTTCTTTGAACCTTTTATCACTTTAAAATTACTCGTCTCTCCCCCAAACTTATGCTTGTGCCAATTGTTCATTATGAATGCTAAGGAAAGATTGGGTGCCAAGAGAGGGTCATTATAGAACGGATAAAGGCTTGTAATGTGGTTATTGAATGAAAAAGGCTTACGCTCAAAGGAGTTGACTAGGGATATCATATCGATAGGCTATGGAAGCTTTAAAAGTTCAACTTGGACCAAGGAGAGCCTACAATCATTTTTCAAGTCGAGCTACACTTAGAACTTCGCCTAGACAAACATTCAGGGCAAGTTCTAGACTTATTGGCACGGGACTTGGACTTGCAATTCAATACCTCACCTCGCAAGCCACTGGATTGTTAAAGAGAACAGAGTTGAGGGCCCACAACAACCCTATCTAAGATTGAAAATCACAAATGGCTCAAGGAAACCACTCGATGATTGTTTTAGCCAATGCAAGAGTCTAAAGGTCACAACTAGAGCTAATCTTTGTCAATCAACTTGTCTCTAACCATGAGGTCAAAGGTAAATGCGTTAGTACCAAGTGAAGCCTGCTTGAGACACTTTTATTCATTACTACTACTATATACACCAAAACAAAAATAAAACGGACTCGATCCCTTAAGAAGGTTGTCACGCCATCCATTGTTAGGAAGAGCCACCCGGTTCATATAACATCCACCTTTGGAAAAAACTGTGGCATTAAGAAAACCAAAGGCTTATTGATTACACAGAATGTAAAAAGAAGCTAAAAACTCAAAAATAAGCTACTAAAGGAAATAAGAATCTAAGCTGTTAAGTAAAAATACGAAAGAAGTTATGAAGTAAACTACGGAAAGTAAAATGAATATGTACAATAATGGAGTGAAACTAATATATACAAAATGGAAATGAATATATACATCGAATGGTAAAGTTATATACATACCAAAAGTGAAAAATAACAAAAGTGAAAAATAACAAAAGTGAAAATAACGATAAATAAAGGTAAAGAAAAATAGTATCATAGTTATTACATACCAATGTCATCAAATCATAACCAAATCAAAATGGACCACCATCCCCCCCTCCCCCCAAATAAAAGATAGCATTGTCCTCAATGCTAATATCAAAATAAGATCAGGAAAGGGTTAGAGAGTAAAGAAAACTCCCTATGAGGTCTCTGTCTGCATGGGGTCAAGCACATGAGTGGGGTCCTCGGACTACATAGGATCATCAGCTCCCTGTAGGTCCTCTAACTGGATCTCCAAATCCTCTGACTGGGGGACCACAAATCCTCTAACTGGAGCTCTGTCTGCCTCATGCTCTGATGTATGTGTTGCTGGGGCAGTCTCCTCTATAAGCAAGTCAAGTGGGATATCTCCAGCATAAGTGAATTTCTCTACCTCCTTCTTCAGCTTCTCCACTGACTCCTTTGAGGCCTGAGTCTTTCTCATCTTCTTTACCTGCTTGCCCAAATCCTTGATCACCTTGCCATGAGTATCCAAAGTCTCTATGATCTTCTTTTGGTTGTCCAGGAGCTTCTTCTGGTTGTCCAGAAGCTCCTATAATGAATCCTCCATTGATGGAGGTACCTGAAGCTGTGCTGCGGCTGACTGTGTTGCTAATGCACTGGATAAGACAGACAGCTTTGATGTAGCTGTCTGCATCCAGTTGTTGATGCTGGATAAGGTTTGAGAAACCTGCAGTGCAGTCTGGGGGTAAGTAGAAGATGAGGGCATAGGTAGTGGCACAGTGATGGATGGTCCGAATGAAGGAAGAGGTATGGCAGCTGAAAGTCCCTCTGTTGTGGAAGGCTCTGACCCGGTGGCCACTACCCTTGGCTCTTCAGACTGGCCAGTGGAGATAGTAGATTTACCCTTTGCTTTAGGGTTGTCTGGTCCTTGGAGGCTAAACCAGGAGAAAGGTTTCTTCGACTTCACCTTTGTGTCATAGTGCCTCCCCTCTACCCTTTGGTCCTCGAGATACATAGTGATGAAGTTGGGGTAGGGGTAGGAACTTTCTCCTTTTCCGATTACTTTGGAGATGTGGTGGAACATGAGGTTCCCCACATTGATTGGATACCCCTCTATGGTGGAAGCCATTAGGATCGCCCGGGAGAGTGGTATGATACTATCATGGTGGCTAGGATCAAGCCGGCTGCATACAAATGTGCGCCACTCTTTGGCTTCAAAATTGAGGGTGTTTCTGGCGATTGGGACTCCAGCTGCGAGCCAGGCCGGTGTTGTTCCTGCGATGGCTATTACTTCCACTAGCCAAGGCCGAGCTGCTTTATCTAGGGACATCTTCTCCAAATACTGTACAGCTTCCACATCCTCAAAACTGACAAATTTGTTCAAGGTGTCACCATCAAACTGTATCTTCAAGTTCCGTACCTTTGTCACAGTGGTGCCCTTTTTGATGTGGGCAACATTTGCATAGAACTCCTTGACAAGGTACTCATTTGCATCCGGAACCTTGCTGGTGAAGTACTTACACCTTTTTCTCTCCTAAAACTGTCTCTTGATATTTGGATTGTGGGGAAGGAGATCTCTGTCTATAAACTGTCGCTCAAGGGTGAGCGATCTTTGGGGCCACCATTCCTAAAATTTGAGGTATGCTTTCTTTCTCACGAATATATCCGCCCACACCTCGGGCTTCCTTGATCTAGCAAGACCACCCACATTGGTATCACCCCCTCTTCCGTCATCTGGGACCTCGTCATCTTCATCTATATTGATAGGAGTAGCTATTGAGGATGGAGTTGCAGCGGGTGGGGGAGATGGCTCTGATGCCTCACTACCTCCCTCTGAGCCATCAGATGACCCAGAAGACGAGGTAGCTTCATTAATTAGGCAAAAGGGTTGTGATTTGGCCTCTTGTCGAGGTTGTGTAGATTCCCCCTTAGAAATCTCCTGGGATGGGAGATATTCACTTGTGTCTGATGATTCGGCAGAAGGTCTAGTGAGGGTTTTCTTTTTGCTTATGATTATTTGAGATGCTAAGGGCAAAGCCTGCTTTCCTTTGCCCCAACCTCGGGATGATTCTGCCCTCCCTTTTGATTTGTCTGCTCTTCCACAAGATCGCACTATTTTCTGTAACACACAATTAGTGAAAGATAATTAGAATTGGGGTTCAATCATGCATTAAAGCAGTACAGATGAAATGAGCAACAGTGCTTCTCAAAACAAGGCATTGCGAACCGCAAAAAAGAGAATGTGGCCGCAAAGAGGTCAGGTTAAAACTACTGACTCTCTGATCTTGGACACACGCGGACCGCGAAAAATTAGACGTGGCCGCGAGTGACCAATCGCGGACCGCAAAAAAATGAACGCGGCCGCGAAAGCAATTAACAGTCTCTTTGAAGTTCACAAGCGCGGACCGCGAAAACTTGAACGCAGCCGCGAAGGACCAACCGCAGACTGCGTAAAAGTGACCGCGACCGCGAACTCTTAGCAATCACTCAGTAACTAAAAGTTGGGGTAGCGCGGACCGCGAAAAAATGAATGCGGCTGCCTACCCTATCGCGGGCCGCGTAAAATAGATCGCGGCCGCGAAATTCAAAAACGATCAGTACTAAGAACACTGACAACTAGGGTTTTTACTAAGTGTGCAAATATTAGTTCAATTAACCATGCAAAGTTACTAACCCCATCCCCCATTAGGCATATACACACTACCCACATGTATTTAAGTATCAATTAAGCATTAATTTGAGATCAATGGCATGCATCTAACCCTAACTAACAAAGAAAAATTAAAACAAAGAGAAAAGAAAATAACAATATAAAATCACATCATGGAATTAAACATACCAGTTGTAAAATTGTAGTAGGAAATGAACTCTTAATGTGAATGAGATGAAAATTGAGAGCAGGATGAGATGAACAGTGTTTTTTGTGCGGTGCATTATTAGGGTTAGAAAAGTGTAAAATGTTTAAAGAACCCTTATTTATACTAATCAACTGTGCAACCCACCGCCTTACCTGAGCGCGGCCGCGAAATTCTATTGCGGTCCGCGCTATGTTACCTTATGTAGACCAGCTTCAACCACATGGGCGCGGACCGTGGAATATTGGCCACGCCCACGAAGTGCAACGCAGTCCGCAAAAATTTGAATGCGGCCGCGATCTCTGAAGGATTTTTGACAGTCCAACTTCAGAGAGTTGGCATTTTTCTCTTTTCAAGTACGCGTCCGCTGACAAAAATGTACTGCCGCGAAATTCTCACGTGGACCGCAAAATTTTGGGCACGGTCCACAAACTTCCAACACTTGGCCAAATGTTTCCCTGTCAAAATCCTGCACTGCACAACCAGTTCCTACATACAGTTCACAACCAGTTAATCCAAAACAATGCCTAATCTAAGAAGAAAATCAAAAGAAAGGAAAACACATGGGTTGCCTCCCAAGAAGCGCCTGATTTAACGTCGCGGCACGATGCATGTTACCATTATCATTTGAAATGGATCAAGGCCACTACGTGGCTATCATCAATCTTGCCAAGGTAATGCTTCACTCGGTGCCCATTGGCTCTAAAGATTTCACCATTTTTGTTTTTCAAATTGAGAGCACCAAACGGAGTTACATGCACCACTTCAAAAGGGCCACTCCACTTTGACTTGAATTTTCCCGAAAACATCCGTAACCGAGAGTTGAATAGAAGAACCAAGTCACCCTCCTTGAATTCTTTGTTCCCGATATATTTTTCATGTAAGTACTTCATCTTGTCCTTATACAAGGACGAGCTGGAATAAGCATGGAACCGGAACTCATCAAGTTCATTTAGTTGCTCTACCCGGAGATTGGCAGCTACATCCCATTCAAGGTTTAACTTCTTCAGCGCCCACATGGCCTTATGCTCTAATTCAACCGGAAGATGGCATGCTTTCCCAAATACAAACCGGTACGAAGACATACCAATTGGAGTCTTGTAAGCTGTACGATAGGCCCATAAATCATTGTCAAGTTTCCTTGACCAATCAATCCGGTTTGCATTGATAGTCTTGGATAATATGCTCTTGATCTCCCTGCTGGAGACCCCAACTTGTCCACTAGTGTGTGGGTGATAACGGGTTGACACCTTATGATTGACACCATACTTAGAAAGAAAAGTGTCAAAGGCTTTGTTGCACAAATGAGAACCCCCATCACTAATGATAGCCCTTGGGGTGCCGAACCTTGTGAAGATATTTTTCTATAAGAAAGCCACCACACTCTGTACCTCATTGTTGGGCAAAGCCACAGCTTCAACCCATTTGAAAACATAATCAACAGTTACCAGAATATAAGTGTTCCCACATTAACTCACAAATGGCCCCATAAAGTTGATGCCCCACACATCAAAAATATCAATCTCAAGAATAGTGGTGAGGGGCATTTCATTCTTCTTGGAAATTCCACCAGCTCTTTGGCACTTATCACAATGCCTAACAAGCTCGCTAGCGTCTTTATACAAGGTGGGCCAATATAATACACAACTTAGGACCTTTGTAGCAGTTCTCTCCCCACCATGGTGACCACCATAGGGCGAGGAATGGCAAGCTTCAAGAATACTCAATTGCTCATCTTCCGGAACACATCTCCGGATAACACCATCATTGCAACTTTTGAAAAGATATGGCTCATCCCAATAATAATCCAAACAGTCCCGTTTGAGCTTCTTCCTTTGGTTTGAAGAGAGCTCATTCGGGACAACTCCAGACACAAAAAAGTTAGCCACATCGGCGAACCAGGGTATCCCAGTCACAGACACGGAGAAGAGTTGTTCATCGGAAAATGAATCATTAATCTCGAGGCCATCATGGGGCCGCCCCTCCTCTTCCAAGCGGGACAAATGGTCCGCCACTTAATTTTCTCTCCCTTTTCCGTCTATGATTTCAAGGTCAAACTCTTGTAGAAGAAGAACCCATCTCATAAACCTAGCCTTAGAGTCCTTTTTACTCATCAAATAATGAAGTGCCGCGTGATCGGTGTGCACAACCACTTTGGTACCCATGAGGTACGGGCGGAACTTTTCCATGGCAAAGACAATAGCTAATAGCTCTTTCTCGGTCACCGTATAGTTGAATTGGGCATCGTTCATTATTTTGCTTGCATAATAAACCGGATGAAATATCTTTTTGATCCTTTGCCCCAAAATTGCTCCTACCGCAACGTCGCTAGCATCGCACATGAGCTCAAATGGTAAGCTCCAATTGGGTGCGGTAATGATGGGAGTGGTAGTCAATCTATACTTGAGAAGCTCAAAAGCTTTCATGCAATCATCATTTAACACAAACTTTGCATCTTTTTACAACAACTTGCACAAGGGGTTCACCACTTTTGAGAAATCCTTGATGAACCTTCGGTAAAACCCGCGTGACCAAGAAAGCTCCTCACTCCCTTGACGGAAGTAGGAGGAGGGAGTTTTGAAATCACTTTAATTTTTGCTTTGTCCACTTCAATACCGTTCTTTGAAATCTAATGGCCGAGGACAATGCCCTCCTCGACCATAAAGTGGCACTTTTCTCAATTAAGCACTAAGTTGGTCTCTTCACATCGGGCCAACACTTTGTCAAGGTTATCCAAAAATTCTTCAAAGGAATCCCCCACAACACTGAAATCATCCATGAACACCTCAAGGGAGTCCTCCACCATATCCATAAATATTTCCACCATACACCGTTAAAAGGTAGCTGGTGCATTACACAAACTAAACGGCATCCGTGAGAATGCAAATGTGCCATACGGACAGGTGAAAGTGGTTTTTTCTTGGTCTTCAGGTGCAATGAGAATCTGGTTATACCCGGATTACCCATCCAAAAAGAAATAATAAGCACGTGCGGCAAGTCTATCCAACATTTGGTCAAGAAATGGAAATGGAAAATGGTCTTTGTGAGTCACTTTGTCCAGCTTCCTATAATCCATGCATACCCTCCAACCGATGACAGTTTTTGTGGGGATCAGTTCATTTCTATTATTTGTGATCACAGTCATGCCCCCTTCTTTGGGACACATTGTAGCGGTGAAGTCCATGAACTATCAGAAATGGGGTACACAACCCCTGCATCTAGCCACTTGATGATCTCTTTCTTGACTACCTCCTGCATGTCCTCATTCAACCTCCTTTGATGTTCCACATAGGGTTTGGCATCTTCATCCAATATGATTTTGTGCATGCAAAAGGCGGGGCTTATACCTCGAATATCTGCCAATGTCCAACCTATTTCCTTCTTCCTTCTTTGAAGCACCGCCAGGGTGTAATCTACATGCACGTTAGTTAAGCACGAAGAAAGAATAACAGGTAATGTAGAACAAGGGCCTAAGAACTCATACCTGAGGTGTGAAGGCAAAGGCTTTAACTCCAATATTGGTGGCTCCTCGATTGAGGGCTTTGTTGGCGGAGTCTTCCGGTTCTCAAGGTCCAAGGAAAGTTTACGGGGTCCATATGTGTAGGATCCCATTCCTTGCAAAGCATTTGCACATTCTATCAAGCTTTCCTTCTCATCATCCTCATGATTCAACAACACAGCTTCCAGAGGGTCTTCCACATTAATCATATCACTCGTGTCATCAACAATCACCTCCGTCACAAGATCCACAAAAGAGCATACTTCGTTGCTATTAGGTTGCCTCATTGACTTGCACACGTGGAACACAACATTTTCATCGCCCACCCGGAAGATGAGCTCCCCAGCTTTCACATCAACCAATGCCTTCCATGTTGCTAGGAAAGGTCTCCACAATATGATTGGCACCTCATAGTCAACCTCACAGTCGAGTATCACAAAATCTGCGGGAAGTATGAACTTGTCAATCCGAACTAGCACATCATCAATTATCCCCAATGGCCTCTTCATTGTCGGGTCCGCCATTTGCAACCTCATGGAAGTAGGTCTCGGTTGCCCAATCCCCAATGTCTTGAACACAGAATATGGCATCAAATTAGTGCTCGCTCCCAAATCGCACAAGGCTTTGGCAAAATTGGCACTACCGATAGTGCATGGAATTGTAAAGGCACCGGGATCTTCTAGCTTTGGAGCCATGGAATNTCCCAAATCACACAAGGCTTTGGCGACATCGGCACTACCAATAGTGCATGGAATTGTAAAGGCACCTGGATCTTCTAGCTTTGGAGCCATGGAATGCACAATGGCACTTACTTGATGCGTCATTTTGATCGTTTCACAGTTCATTAAGCTCTTCTTTGTTACCAAGTCCTTCATGATCTTGGCATAACCCGACATTTGTTCTAGAGGCTCAACCAAAGGCACATTTATGGACAAACTTTTCATCATATCAATGAATTTCTTGAATTGGTTCTCGTTGTTTTGCTTTGCGAGCCTTTGAGGATATGGTGGAGGAGGCCTTGGCCAAGGATCCTTGGCTTTGGGCACTACCAGATCCGGTAAGTCTATCACATATTCCCTAGATGGGTTCACATCATCTTGTGTGTCCTCCACGTTTTCATCAATGTCTATCCTCACTTCATCATTCACATTCTCATCATTTCTTGGCTCATACTCGTCTTGCACAACCACATCATCATTCACGATCTTTCTTGGATTGGAGGTACTAGCAACTCCACTTCTACCACTTCGTGTAGTCACCGCCATAGCATGACCAGTATTGTTTCCACCCTACGAGTTTACTACTGTATCACTTGGTAGTGCCCCCTTAGGGAGAGTATTCAAGGCTTGAGAAATTTGACCCATTTGGACATCCAAGTTGCGGATAGAATTGTTGCGAGAGGCTATTTGGGCATCAGAGTGCGTTTCTGTCCATCATTTTCTTGAACATACTTTCTATCAGTCCCATCTCATTGTTGGAAGAACTTTTCCCTTGTGACGGATATGGAGGCGGGTTGTTGGGTTGTTGATACATCGGGGGGCCTTTGAGGGCCCGACCCCCGGTTCCCTTGATTATTGTTGTTCCAACCCCCTTGTTTTACATTGCCTCCCAAATTACTATTATTGTTGCCACCCCAATGGACTTGGTTATTTCCTTGATTCCCCCAATTTTGATTGTTGTTCCCCCAATTGTTCGGATTGTTGTTGTTGCCACTATTCCAATTCCCTTGGCCTTGGTTTCCCCAATTTTGATTGTTGTTCCCCCAATTGTTCGGATTGTTGTTGTTGCCACTATTCCAATTCCCTTGGCCTTGGTTTCCCCAATTTTGATTGTTGTTCCCCCAATTGTTCGGATTGTTGTTGTTGCCACTATTCCAATTCCCTTGGCCTTGGTTTCCCCAATTTTGATTGTTGTTCCCCCAATTGTTCGGATTGTTGTTGTTGCCACTATTCCAATTCCCTTGGCCTTGGTTTCCCCAATTTTGATTGTTTCCCTATGATCTCCACTGTTGTTTATTTGGAGCATTTCTCCATTGACCTTGGTAATGTTTCACATATTGAACCTCTTTAATCTGATCGTCACAAGCGTCATCTTGGTTGTACCCACTACCACGTTTCTCAAATTGATCCCGATTTTGTTGAACTTGTTAACCTCTTTGTCTCATCTTGTTAACCATTACATTCACTCCTTCCATGGCATTTACTTGCTTTGGCCCTTGCAGTTGCTGAAGTTGTGCCTTCGCTAACTGATTCATGGTAGATGTAACCTCTGCTATGGCTTGTCAGTGATCATGGAGTTCCTTGTGAAGGTGGATAACATTAGGGTCACCCTGAGGAACGTTGGCCGGACTTTGCCAAGCTGAAAAGGTGTCTGCCATCTCATCTAATATTTCACATGCTTCTGAATATGGCGTGTTCAAGAAGTTACACCCTGCGAGCTGATTCACCACACACTGGTTAGTTGTGTTGATACCCCTATAAAAGGTTTGCTGGATCATTGCTTCAGTCATATCGTTGTTGGGGCACTCTTTGACCATTGTCCGGTACTGTTCCCAAATCTCATATAATGGTTCATTTGGCTCTTATTTAAAAGCAAGGATTTCATCTCTCAATGTTGCCATATGTCCCTGAGAAAAGAACTTCGCTATGAACTTCTCAGCCAACTCATCCCAAGTGGAGATGGAATGGTTGGGTAGCCTCTCAAGCCAATCTAAAGCCTTCCCTCTAAGTGAGAAAGGGAAAAGCCTTAACCTCAAAGATGTAAGGACCCGTAAAAGAAATATTTAACCAAAAACTCGGGGTTTTGTGGTGCCAAGTTAGATTCCTGCGTTATTATAGTAGAAATTCTTCGCGGCGAGCAAGCTTGCCGCGGTTCAGACTTTTTGGATTGCAAAGTACCCTACGGACTGAGAGGAAAATATTTCGCAAAAGAACGGGTTTCTACGGCCCATTATGCGGTGGCATAATCACTCTGCGGACCGTATAATGGTCGCAGAGTGAAGCAATAAGTTTGGCCAATTTGAGGTCAGTTTTGAGGTCGATTATGCGATCGCATAATCGATATGCGGACCGCATATCGGTCACATAATTCCTCTTGGGTTTCTACGGAGGGATTTCTGCGGTGCATTATGTGACCGCAGAATAAGTATGCAGACCGCATACTTGTCGCATACCTGAGCCGAACGTTTAGGCCCCTGAGGACCATTTCTTCGGTCACTTTGCTGACCGCATAACCATTATGCAACCGCAGACCTGTGTCGGGACACCTATTTTCTTAATTTAAAACCCGACCCCCATTCAGTTAAAACACCCTCTTTAGTCTATTTTGAGCTCATTTCCTGATGCTATAGAGTGAGAGAGGGAGCCTTAGAGTGAGAAAGTAATCCTCATCAGTTATTCTCCAATTCTTGCTTGAAACTTTGAAGATTATCAAGGAAAGCAATCTAGGCCTCCATCCTAGAGGTAAGAATCTATACCCTAGCCCTAAATTTTTGAAACTTATACTAAAAATGAGTAATTAATAAGATGGTCCATGGGTATGAGGATTGTTTATCTTGCATGCATGTGTGGTAAAAAGAGTGTAGAAAAGGGAACTAGAACCATGAATAGTTTTCTAATTTTGGGTCAATTTGTATATTGCTAAAATAGATTGAGGTTGCTAAGGGTTCCGTATAATTGTAGAGTCTAAAGAAGCGCAATTGAGGTATGTATGGCTAACTCTCTTCTTCCTAGAATCGAACTCCTGGTGTCCGAATATTTGGTGTAAGTTCCGACTTGATCATACTATAATTGTTTGTCTTAGTGTGTTGGGTTGGAAGTTTCATGTTCCCTAATTGTTTTAGATGTTTACCATGTCATCATGCTATTTGAGAACGTGACTATGATTTTTCAAGCTCCTTCTCTTATATGTGAAATGCCTTATGTGATGGTACTTATAGACATGAATGATGATGGTATTCGAAAAAATTAAAAAAAGGAAAGATTTGAATTGCAAAATGTGCCCAAGTGCCAAGAACTACTTAATAAATGAGGTTGTTTGTACCATGTAATTGAGATGGGAAAGAAATGTGAATTGAGTGGATAGTTGAAAGAGGTTATGCCTCAAGTGAGATGGCTTAGCCAATCGGGCCGAAATCGGACGCCATGTTGTACACATGGTGGCATTTGTATTGGAATTATTGAATTATATTGTGGATATGGATATGTCTCGCTTGAGATGGCTTAGCCGGTTGGGCCGAGACTGGACTCCATCTAAAAACACGGTGGCATTGTGAGTTGTGGCTTTGGCACTAAAGATTATTAATCTAAGAAGATGGAAAGATTGAATTGGAAACTATGTAATCCTTACTCGGTGTTTTCTTTGTATTTCTATGAAGTACTTATTGATTATTATGACTGCCTTCTCTTTGTTTCACTATTCATTCTACTAAGATTGGTGTTTGCCTTCCATACTAGTACTATTCGACAGTACTAACGTCACTTTTTCCCGGGGCATTACATCTTTGAATGGATGTAGGTGGTTTCATCGCAAATAGTTCCGATCGTAGATAGTGGTGCTCTTTTTCTCTCCTCACAGCAGTCTTGGTGAGCCCCATTTCTCCTAGGGGTCATGTAGTCCTTCTTTTGTATAAGTTTTCACATTTTGAGGTATAGCCGGGGCCTTGTTGTCGGCATTGTCATGTTGCTCTTTTGTATCCTTAGAGGCTCCGTAGACGTTTTTGTGGGTCATGTATGTTTGGGCGGTCGTTGGACCGAGTTGTATTTTGGAAACTCAACTATGGCATAATGTATATAAGGAAAATGAACTAGTAACGTTTATATATTTATATAACTGATCTCTCCCCCATTTTACAAATAGTGATGCGATACCTTTTTGGGTTATGAATGAGTCGGGTAGGAAAGGTTTAATAGGCTTGCTCGACCGGGTTCACTCGGTTGAGCGTCGGTCGTGCTCCCCGAGGTTGGGGCGTGACAAACTTGGTATCAGAGCCTAAGGTTTTAAAGTGTCTTAGGATGTCTCGGAGCCGTGTCTAATAGAGCCCTTCTTATTGGTGTGTTGTCGACCACATCTATAATTAGGGGGCTGCTTCGATATTTAAGAATGATACCCTTCATTATTGTTCTATATAGTGCGATAGAGCGGAACATGAGGTTGTTTTCCCCTAACTCGTGCATTGTTCTAACTTTTAGTAAATGGAACCTAAGAAGAGAGCGAGAATTGGCCAAGAAGCCAATGCCACACCAGAAGTGGCTGTTGATCCCTTACTTGATCATGCGGGTGAGAATAATCCCCCTACTATCACACTGCCTAATTCGTCTACTCCAGAACAGACTACNTTCTTACACCCGCGGAGGGTGCCATAATCCCTCCCGCCGATATACCTATTCCACCTACAGCCCCAGCTCCAGGTCCCGGTATTTCTGATGGGGATCTTAGGGGAGCTATTCAGATGCTGACTCAGTTAGTAGCTTCTCAAGCCCAGAGGTCAAATGTTTCACCCACCTTATTAAGCTCGCAACAGGATTCTTCTAGTTCCAGGGTAAACAGGTTCCTTCAGTTAGACCCTCCAGTGTTCACAGGTACTGATCCCGGGGCAGACCCTCGGGATTTCATTGATGAGATGCATAAGACTCTCCGAGTTATGCGTGCTACTGAAGTAGAGGGAGTAGAGTTGGCCTCTTATCGTCTGAAAGGGGTGGCATATTCTTGGTTTGAAATGTGGGAAGATTCCCGTGAGGAGGGGAGCCCTCCGGCAAGATGGAGTAAGTTCGCGGATGCCTTCATAAACTATTTCTTGCCTGCCGAGACTACGGCAGACCGTGCTGTGGAGTTGGAGACCCTTAAACAGGGTAGTAGGAATGTGTGGGAGTATCACATGGAGTCCGTGCGCATGTCGAAGTATGTTGTTCATATGATGCCGACTATGGAAGCAAGAGTGCGTCGATTTGTGCAGGGCCTTAGCCCTTTAGTTATTAATGAGGCTACCATAGCTGCTCTAAATTCTGACATGAACTATGGAAGGATGGTGGCATTTGCCCAAGCTACGGAGGCTCGAAAGTTAAAGCTCAAGATGGAACGGGAAAGTAGTAGTAGGGACCGATCAGCGGGCAACCTTGGGGACTCATTCGGAGGTGGGAGATCAGATTTTCGGGGAGGATCATCAGGGCCATCCCAGTCTTATGCTCAACCTTCATCTACTGCCCCGCCATCAGGGCACGGTCAGCAGTAGGGGAGTCGCTTTAGGCCCGGTCAAGGCAGCAGGAGGTCCCACCATCAGGGCCGATCAGGAGGGAGATTCTAGCAGCAGCAGAGAGTCCCATGCCCTAAGTATGGGAGGATACATTCGGGAGTCTGCTACCTGGACATGCCAGTATGTTACAGATGTAGAATGAGAGGCCATATTCAGAGAGAGTGTCATGCATCCTGTCAGGGTGCAGGCAGGGGCACAGCTCAGTCATCCAGTCCTACAGCTGCCACATCTTCAGCACACCCTCCAGCTCGAGGCTCTTCAGCACCCGCAGGGCGTGGTGCAGCTAGGGGTGGTGCACAATTCAGGAGGACCCAGCCGATTCTATGCTATGAGTGGTCGACAGAGTGCGGAGGCTTCCCCAGATGTCGTCATAGGTATATTGACCGTTCAATCTCATGATGTGTATGCCCTTATTGATCCCGGATCTTCTTTATCCTATGTTACTCCTTATGTTGCTACGAGCTTCGGGGTAGAACCGGAACAGCTTCATGAGTCATTCTCATTATCAACCCTAATTGGCGAATTTATTATCGTCGCGCGGGTTTATTGAGATTGTGTTGTCACGATGCATGGTCGGGATACCATGGCCGATCTTATTGAACTAGGGATGATCGATTTTGATGTAATAATGGGAATAGATTAGATTTATTCTTGTTTTTCCAAACTCAATTTTCGAGCCAGAATCATGAGGCTTGAGTTTCCTAATGAGCCAGCTGTTGAGTGGGAGGGGAATAATATTATGCCAAAAGGTAGGTTTATTTCTTACCTTAATACCACAAAGATGATCAGGAAGGAGTATATTTACCATTTGGTCCGAGTTACGGACACCACTGCTGAGGTGCCTACCCTTGAATCTGTACCAATTGTGAATGAATTCCCCGATGTATTTTCGGATGAGCTCCCTGGAATTCCTCCAGACATGGAGATTGATTTTGGGATTGATGTGATGCCGGGCGCGCAACCTATATCCATTCCACCTTATAGAATGGCGATGGCAGAATTAAAAGAGCTAAAGGAACAACTAAGTGATTTGCTAGAGAAAGGTTTCATCCGACCGAGTGTGTCGCCTTGGGGCGCACCGGTTCTCTTTATTAGGAAGAAATATGGATCGTTACGGATGTGTATTGATTACTAGTAACTCAACAAAGTCACAATCAAAAAAGAATACCCATTGCCTAGAATAAATGATTTGTTTGATCAATTACAAGGTGCTAAGTTCTTCTCCAAAATTGATTTGCGGTCCGGGTACCATCAATTGAAGGTAAGGGAGCAGGATATTCCGAAAATAGCTTTCAGAACCCGGTATGGGCACTTTGAATTTTTGGTAATGTCTTTCAGGCTAACAAATGCCCCGGTAGCTTTCATGGATCTTATAAATCGAGTCTTCAAGTCGTTCCTCGACTCCTTTGTGATAGTATTCATTGAAAACATCCTTGTGTATTCACGAAGTCGAGAGAATCACGCCAATCACCTCAGGGAAGTTCTGCAAACACTTCATCAACACCAATTGTATGCAAAGTTCCCAAAATGTAAATTTTGGCTTGAATCTGTTACATTTTTGGGTCATGTCGTCTCCGGAGAAGGAATTAAGGTTGATCTTCAAAGGATTGCAGCGGTGAAATATTGGCCTAGACATACTACTCCAACAGAGATTCGCAGTTTCTTAGGTTTGGCTGGGTAATATAGGAGGTTCGTGGAGGGGTTCTCCACTCTTTCCTCTCCATTGACTAAATTGACGCAGAAGGCGGTTAATTTTCAGTGGTCCGATGCTTGTGAAAGGAGCTTCCAGGAATTGAAATCAAGATTGACTTCGGCACCGGTATTGACCCTGCCAGAGGGTACCGAGGGGTTTATAGTGTATTGCGATGCTTCAAGTATCGGTCTTGGGTGTGTATTAATGCAGCATGGTAAGGTTATAGCATATGCTTCAAGGCAACTTAAGAATCATGAAAAGAATTATCCAACTCATGACTTAGAGCTTGCGGCGGTGGTTTTTGCATTAAAACTTTGGCGTCACTATTTGTATGGAGTCCATATAGATGTATTCACGGACCACAAGAGTCTTCAATACATCTTCAAACAGAAGGAATTGAACTTAAGGCAGAGAAGGTGGCTTGAGTTGCTCAAAGATTATGACATCGACATTTTATATCATCCGGGGAAAGCTAATGTGGTGGCGGATGCTCTTAGTCGGAAGTCTATGGGTAGTTTGGCTCACTTGGAGGCATGTCAAAGGCCCTTGGCCCAGGAGGTTCACCAGTTGGCCAGTTTGGGAGTTCGTCTTGTGGACTCTAATGAAGGGGGAGTGATTGTGCGGAATAGGGAGGAATCATCGCTTGTGACGGAGGTCAAGGAGAAGCAATACAATGATCCAGTGTTAGTGCAGCTGAAGGAGGGGATTCATAAACACAAGACTACGGCCTTTTCTCTTAGCGTAGATGACGGTACATTACAGCACCAAGGGTGACTATGTGTTCCAAACGTAGATGGACTTCGGGAAAGAATCATGGCAAAAGCTCATACTTCTAGATATTCCGTGCACCCAGGTTCTACAAAAATATATCATGACCTCAAGGAAGTTTACTGGTGGAATAACATAAAGAGGGGTGTGGC